>CABFOQ010053647.1:35830-57947 GCA_900660455.1 Gephyroberyx darwinii
CCTACCATGTCCAGGCCTGGTATGATGAAGTGAAAGACTACACCTATCCCTACCCTCAGGAGTGCAACCCCTGGTGTCCAGACCGCTGCTCAGGACCCATGTGCACCCATTATACCCAGGTGAGACGAAATGAAAGGAGGTGGGCAGGGAAAACGAGGTGATGGAGGTCAGGGGAGAAAAAACAGGATCAAAAAGCTGCTTGTGGTTGAGTTATAAGCTTACTCTCTTAATGTGAGCAGTTATCTCAGTCTGTCAGTAGAAGGGAAGAACAAATGTGTCTGCCAAGCAGATCTAATTTGAACTTGAATTGTATTTTTCAAGTTCCTTTTGAACTGTTATAATTTACACCATATTTATATCATCATGTGTTTTATCTTCATCTGTAATACAGAACATATGTTACCTCACAGGTGTTGCTGGGTGCTATTTGAAAACAACATGTGGTCTGCAGCCTCTCCTTTTGGTGTATGATATCACACAGCATTGGACAGACCCTAAATTGTGGTTGCACTGGGGCCACACTGGAGCACAGTGAGGCTTAAATGACAGGCATGGAAATAGTAACTGGTATAGAAAGTAAAAACAAGGATGACAAGAGTTAGGGGGACAGAGAGGGATACATAGAAAATGAGAGGGGAATAATGGAAACAGAAGGGATGGAAAGGAAAATGGGGAAGCACATCAAGAAGAAACGGGGTCAGATTGGAAGAACTGGCCTCTTCTCCCCATAGACTTTACTTTGTAGCTGGGTAGCTGGGATGAGTTTATAAAAACAACGTGACTCCTCCCTCTGCCTTCACCCTGAAACCTGATCACTGGCATCTGGTAGTCATTTCCAGACACACCAGACATCTCACTGCTTGACCTGGATTCCTTTGAAGATGCTGGAAAGAAGGAGGCAATGCCAAACCTGAGCATCATCACCTTGTTTCTGTCTTTCATTTCCTGGTAATACAAATGTATCTGTGGTCCAGTCAGTCATGCTCCATAAGTACCTCTGCGGGGCCAGGCTAGACCCTTTGGAGTTTGAGATTACATTGAGCCAGCACTCAACGCACATCAGAATACTGCCTGTGCTGACTCACTGCTTCCAGTGGCCTCTCACTGTCCCAGGAAAGGGATGAACATTCCTGAGAGGGGAGAGAATGAATGCTGGAGAGTTGGGAAGAAAGCGAGGAGGAGTTTTGGAACACACTGTATTGTATTAGGCATTGAATGGTGCATTATTCATCTGTATCGCCACCAAGTTCCCGCAGTAGCTTTCCATTTAATAAGGCTTTTTATTTGGCTGAGGACAGTGTTGGGCCTACCCAGACTCCCCTTTGTCTGAGCTAAGACCTTAAAAACACCCATTACCGTTCACATTTTCTAACTGCATGGTAAGATTGATCATCACAGTGTCACAGAAAGCAAACTGTGTTGATGCATGATGGCCCCATTAATCTGACTCTGACTCCAGTTTGGGAGATGCTTCCTCTGGACTGATAGATCTATGGGGGCTGAGAAAGGTCAGGCAAGAAGACCAGGGTAAAAGGTCTATAGTTTATGGTGCTTCCCACTCTCGTCTGTCTGTGAGCTTTTCCTCACACATATTCACCATTCTTTATGTGCTAACACCATTTTTTCCCCCCTCCCCTTTACAGATGGTCTGGGCAACCACTAGCCGAGTGGGCTGTGCTGTGCACGTGTGTCCAAGGATGAACGTGTGGGGTGACGTTTGGGAGAATTCAGTTTACCTTGTGTGCAACTACTCCCCGAAGTAAGATCAATATTCCTCTGACATTCCTCCATCCATCAACATCTCTGCTCTCTTGATTCTTGTTTACATTCTTTCTCCTTACAGTATTGACATATGTTACAGTGTACGAACCTCATATAGATGGGGTGCTGATATGTGGTGGCGGCCTGATTTTGTCTGTCCAGTGTTACTGTTAAAGTGTTTGTCTAAGAAGTATGTATGACATATTGGGGCCATTAAAATTCCACACGAAGTCAGAATAGAAAAATAATGAAGGAGGGGGAAAGAAAAATAAGAGCTGAACAGGCGCTTGTTTTCCAGACAGCCCTCAGGATTTAATTGCCGGAGAGACAACAGGGAGTATTTTTATTAGTTTGTGGGACTAATGAGCATTAAGAGTGTTGATCGTATGCAAAGGGTGTTGAAGTCATTGCAAGGCTATAAGCCCAGCGACACTTGAACGATGATTCATTTCCACCCAATCAAACTGTCCATTGTGAACTTCTCCAGGGGCAACTGGATTGGTGAGGCCCCATACCAGAACGGCCGCCCTTGTTCCCAGTGCCCTCCCAGCTATGGAGGAGGATGCAGGAATAACCTCTGCTACAAGGGTGAGCAAACCCATATGGTTTTCATTTCAAAGACATTAACATTGAGCTATAGCTGTGAGATTTTCCTTTTTGGGGGCAGAACGTATGTTACATAGGTTATTTGTTGTGTGTGTAATTGAACATATTGCTAACCTGAACCCCCCCTCCTATGTTTTTCCTCTATAGACTCTCAGCGCTCAGAGACTGAGGATATGAATGAGGTGGAGAAGCCTCAGGTTCCTTTGCCACCTCGTACTACCCCCAAGCCGGCCCCCAAACCCAAGCCCTCTGTCCCGAAGAAGCCAGCGACCAAGCCTTCCACTCCTAAACCCGCCACTCCCAGAACGTCTTCCCCTAAGACTCCCAGCAACACCTTCCTGGGTAGCTAGATTATCATAATAATACCCAAAACTTCCATATTTTTCACCAGCCGTTTTTCTTTTAGCATATTTAATGCTGTTAAATGTTTTGATTTGTTTGCTTTTTGTCTTACAGTTCAAAACATTAAGTGTGAGACTAGATTGCGAGATAAGTGCAGAGGAGCAACCTGCAACAGGTTAGTTTATTTTAACAGTGGTTCTTTATTCAATTGGTACGTTATTTTCTTGCATCTATTCACTCTTAGTCCAGTGTCCATAGACTTCCTGTCCAGTTTCAACTCACTCACATCTCCAACTCATTCTCTGACTCTGCAGATATAGCTGTCCTGCTAGCTGCCAGAACAAGAAAGGGAAAGTATGGGGAACTCTCTTTTACGATGTGGTGAGTCTGTCAATCAAACATCTTACACCATATAATTATTTATAAATATGTGTTTCTAACTATTCATTTTTTTTTATTGTTCCAGCAATCAAGTATTTGCCGTGCTGCCATACATTTTGGTGTCATTGATAACAATGGAGGTTTGGTGGACGTCACAAGAATGGACAAGTTTCCATTTTTTGTCAAAGGCACAAAAAATGGCATCGAATCTTTCAGGTAGATATATCTGCTAAGCCTCAGTTTGTCAAATGTGTTGTAATCACATTTACTGATGCAATACTGATGAAACACACACTCCCCTGTGACCATCATTTATGTTTAGCACAATAATGGATTTTATGAGAACCAGTTTTCCTACTTACTGTGTTGTCTTTTGCAGTAAATATAAAGCTAGCAATGCATTTGTGGTGGCCAAAGTGGAAGGTAAGTGAAGCCCTGTTTGCCTCAAAGTACAACATGGACACTTCAACTGTATGTAGATACACATATATAACCTCTGTCAAAATTGAGTAAGTGTTTCTCTCCTCTCTCTGTGACAGAAATGACTGTTGACTGCTATACCACAGTGGCTGAAATCTGCCCTTTCAAAAAGCCGTCCTCCAACTGTCCAAGGTGCCTTCTCCCATCCAGCATGTTATCATTCTCTAAAACATGTAATAATTAGCTTATTAAAAGGTTTTTCTTTGTAAGTTTGACACATCTTAGATAGATTATCCCTCTAAAGTAAATGTTTTAAAACATTTACATTTTACATTATAAAACCACCGGAATCTAAACATGCAACCATTAATAGAAACAAAAAGTGATTTCTGCAGTGTAGTCACCAGAGCTGTATAAAACAACCTTGAAAAACATAACCTATTTGACATTAATTTGCCTTTAATTATTGCTGCTTATTCCTACTAATGTCCAATATGTTCTTCAGGGTCTTCTGTCCAGCAAACTGCAAGAATCAGCCTTCTTATTGGGCCCCTGTGATTGGGAACAACATCTATACAGATGTAAGTACTATGCTAGAAGTATGTTCAGAATGACTCTTAACATGATGGTGATCATTGACCACACTCCGGCAGTCAGAGGCCATCTTGGTAGCGGCCTTCCACGTCTGTCCAATTTGCGCAGATAAGGCAGAAAGGCCTCAGTGTGTCAGCTCGTCAGCTCTCTAGAGAGTGGTTTGTGGATCTGTGACATGATTTGAGTTGGAAAGATTAGTGCGGTCTGTACAATGTGAACATGGCTTCCAGAGAATAGAAGTAGTGGGGAGGCAAGCCCACGACTGCCAGTAATGTGTCTCCCAGTATAGGGTCGTACCACTCGCAGGTGCTTACCCGATTCAGACCGTTGTGCCTATGGCCTACAGCTAGAGGAGAGAGAGAGGAGGAACTGCAGGACAGTTTTGCATCATTGTTCTAACGTCATGTAAGCCGTGTTTTAAGTGGATTAGTCAGTGTAAAGTACCCTCCAGACTGAAGTTATCAGAGGCATGACGTGCAAGTGTTCACATGGGCTAATTGTGGTTCTTGTGACTCAGTGTGGAGTTTCCAGTTAGCGTGGTCGCATGAGGTTAATGTTTAACTGAGTTTTAACTTGGATGAAATTGCTGACACTAGCTGTCCAACTGGCTGCAAATCACAGTTTCCGAGACATCTCCAACAAGTCACTCATGAGTCTACGCAGTTACATACTTACAATCACACCATCAAGCAGCTGCTCACAGTAAATGTATCCAGGAGTGTATGGCAATTGCAGGCGTCCAGATGTTCTTCTACAATTTTATAGAAGTTGGATGTTGGTCAAGTATCAGAGATAAGCTGTCTGGTTAGCGTTGTCGGTGGCGTGGGTTGTATGAACTGTGTGATCTGTGTTTAGACTAGAGAGATGAATGATGCTGCTCCAGACTTGTGATAAGAGCTTACGGTCTGTTGTGCTGGAGCCAGGCTTCTGGCTCACACTGTAGTAGTGTGTGTATGTGTGCTTGCGCCGGCATGTGGGTACGTGTGTGTCTATCTGCAGTATATTTTGTACTTGATAATAGAGGAATTACAAATAACATTTTAATGTAATGAAAAAGATGTTAACCGCTTGGCTGTCTCCACTCCCACAGAGCTCCAGTATTTGTAAAGCAGCCATTCATGCAGGGGTGATCAAAGCAGATGGAGGATACGTGGATGTTCTGCCGCTGGACAAGAAAAAGAACTATGTTGGAGTCCTGAAAAATGGCATTCAGTCTGAAAGGTACCACTTCTCCACCAAAATCGGCTCAAACCCATGTTTAATTTTGTTAGTTATATTGTGTTGCATTGGATGCATTTGCCTGTAAAACTGATGATACAAATAGGCTTGATACTTGATGTTAAAGATAGTGATAAAGCTGATGTTTTCATATTTGGAGTGTAGTAAAGGGAATCTTGGGAATTGAAAGAGTATCAAATTAACAGTTGTCCAGACTTGACACAACTAAAATGAAAAAAAATGAAGTTTTTAAAATCTTAAAAGTGAAATAGACAAGAGAAGCTACAACACAACTATATGTCTGGGAAAGGTGCTTTTGATCTCCAAACCCTTACTTGATTTATTTCTCTTATAATACTCCATGTAGTCCATGCACACCATGTTTCTCACATCATTCTCATGTCTGTGGCCTGGTCTAGTAGACTAGCTAAGGCATGGAAGCCCTTGTGGCCAAGTCCACTGGCATGTAGGGTTGTAAGAGTAATGGTGTGGTTTGGTCTGTGGATGGGCCACACATGGGATCTTTGCTTACTTTACCCAGGCATTTCAATGGAGTGTGCAAAGTGCTGAATGGCCAAAATAATCTGAGTTTGAGTACTGTGAAATCTAATGCAGAACTCCTGAGGCCCGCTCAGGGCGTTAGGATAGGAGGTCAATAGTGACAGTTGAGAGAGCTGAATCCATGGCATATGCCAACTTCAAGTGAGGGTAACAGGGTGGGCAGTTTGGACAGGCCTCTATTGCTGGGGAAGTAATCACAACCTATCCAATTACTCGAGGATGGAAATGCTGTCAGCCGCTTAGTCAGTGCTTCTCTTTATAGATAATTATCTGTGATCTGATACCAATCGGACTGGTCTATCATGATTAGTGATCATGGCAGAGTTTCAAGGTCTCTCCACTAATGAACTAATAACAAAGTCATCAAGTTTAACACATGAGTGAGTAGTGGTAGCTGGAAAGGTCAGAGCCAGCAATATGGCAACAATGAGCCAGTGTTTGAGTCATGTTTCCCAATATACCTACTCCAACTGGATGCTTTTATCCAAAGTTCTTGTCAACGGCACACATACATTTTAGTATCGATTGTGCAGTGGGAGGACTAGTAGGACTAGGACAAGAATAAACAGCAGACTTCCATTAAGTCACAAAAGCCACACTTTAACAAAGATGATATACATTACAACGTATTTACTTGAGTTGACAATGGTTGTATTAAATATAATCTTGCTGTATTATCTTTTTTGCAGTAAGAGCAACACAGAGGGTGGCTCCTGCCGTGTCTTTGCTGTGAGGGAGTGAGTCTCCACCTCACTAGTCCAAGGACAGAGTCTCCTCATCTGCTCTTAAAGAGCAGGAAGTGCCCACCGGTTGGATACCATGGTACACATCTGTCTCTGTGCCCTACCTTGAGGGGAAGCAGAAGTTCCCAGCTGATTGATGGACACTTTCCCCTCTTAGTTAATAAACAGTAGCCATCAAGTAAAAGTTGATGTCCAACGTTACGATGGACCTTTATGTTTTTCTCAGCTTTTTACTCCGGGTGTGGATATTTTTTAGATATACTTAATCTGTGAATACAGAAAGTTTTGTTATATTAAGATGCATTGAACAGCTGGTGCTGAACCTGTGTCTTGACATTAGCTAGGTTTTCAATTACATGTTTTACAGAAGTTATTATGTTTACATTGATGTTCTTATTACAAAATCAAATTATTGGTCTTCATACACAGGAATGTATACTGATCACACTGTATTTAATCATTTTGTACAGAATATATATATTTGTTTGTTTTGAAAATGGAGTATCATATATTAACATTTTTCTATAATGCTAATTTTGTATTTTATAGGCTTCCTCTGATTATTTGGCTATTCTATGCTTTTCTACTCTTCAAGATTTAGACTGAGTCTAAAACTAACTCTAAATTATATTTATAATTTTAGGGTATAACCAGTGAGCAAGGATGGTTTAGTGACCAGAAGGACCCACAACTTGTCAGACAGATAGATAGGAAATAGTGTGGTAAATGGAAGTGTACAGGTGGCAGCCACTGCTGCAGGGAAAATAATGTTTCCCTTAAGAAGGCTGGTATTGTTTCCAGCACCAAACATGTGGAAATGATTTAGTAAAGGTGTTACACAGCTCCCTTCACTGTGGATTCAATGATAGTGGGTGCAAATGGGCCTTCAAAATGGTGGAAATGGTGGACGTATTCAGTGACAATCGCAGATAACTCATGTTGAAAATGATTAGCAATTAAATGTCATTTTATATTTATTATTGCTTAGTGCTTTCCTTTAAGTACCTAATTTCTCTTGTCTCTGTGTTTGGTTGAATAAGATATGTGGAAAATGCTAAATTTGTCCCCACCTAAGACAGATGAATGTGTTGAATGTTGCAGGTATAAAATGTGTTTTGTATAGAGAGTAAGTTGCTGTTCGTGCACTTTGGAATGATAGTGCATGCAGGAGACAGAGACCTGAAATGTTTATCACTATGCTGGATTTAGGCGCTGTTGTCACTGGTAAACCCACTTTTTAAAACTTTGCTTGAACCAATGCCTTAACGTTTTAAATTTTTAGTTTTGTTATTTTTCTTCACCAGACACTTAGTTCCTGAAATGTTTCCGTATTGGCATGGAAATGCACAGATTGCTAAATTGCATGTTAGCATGGTTAACATCCTCATTGAAACCAATGGTACTGTAAAGTCAAAATTCTGCTGTAGAGTTGGGTGGCTTGATGGGGGGCTACAGCAGATGCATTGTAGTACCATTAGCCAAAAGCAGGCATGTTATTTTTCAGGATACTAACAATGCTAACAAGGTCAAGACTTGTCCCCCAAAATGTTTAAGCATATTTCAACTTTCTATCATTTTTATGCTACCTCAGTCCTATCGCTATGCTAGTTATTTTGACCTGTTCTATCTTGGTCTGTTGACAGGGGAAAGCTAACAATTTTGTACACGTATGGAAACTGTAAATACTATAATATTTGTTTCTGAATCATCCTTTAGGTCATGAGATTATAATTAAACTGTGTGAATTTGTTTGACTGTCATGTTTGTATTGTTTTTATACAGGCAAAGGATAGATTGTCTATTTTTTGCACAATTTGAAAATAAAGTATGAATTACAAATTCTAGAAAATCTGTGTTTGTAGTTCATAAGAGGACCTGAGAGATGTGTACAACGAGTGCATGACTAACTAGATTTGCTTAAAGGTCCATCATGCTCACACTGCAGGGCTTAACTTTAGGCATGGAAAAGCAGTTATTTCTTCTCAATAATTTCCACTTAGATTTCAAGTGAAAAATGAATTGTAATAAGCAACTGCTAAAGCTAGTCCTGCCTATCAGTAAGCTTTGCAGCATGATGATTTGACAGTTGTTTAAATTTTTGTTAATTAATTCAAGCAAACATGTACTCCATACTGCCTCAGAGTAATTTACAACCCAATTTGGACTACAGCTAAATCCTCAAAGAGAAACACGGAAATGAAGAAAGACTGGCAGAAGCACTGGAAAATAAGACATCATCCATCTAGTGATGTTTATGGGTTTCAGATTCAAAAGCCACTGACCATCAATGATCCAGTGCAATGATGACTGATTCAGTTAAAGAACAGACAAGTTACCTAAAGCTTTAGTGTCACTTACCTCTGGGTTTGTCAATTCATGGTCCATAAAATGGTTATGCTCTTTTCTTATGAAAATGGGCAGCAGAAACCAAGCTTGTAACAAATATCCAGTGGTGGACCTTCGGCAACAAAACATAATCGAGGCATTGTGATTTTGGCTAGCAGCCTGTTGGTTACTGTCTGACAGACTACTGGCACCTCATGAACTATGCATGTACAATGTGTCGCTGTACAACTACTTATGGACATTACTATACTTTAAAGGTAGTGAATGACCATCACAAAAGATAAGAGAGGCTATATATGATGTGGGATATGATCCCACCAGTTTATTAAATGTTACGTGACTAGAGTGGCATGCTAAAATCTCCAGGATGAACATTATGAAATAGAGACCCAGGCCACCCAGGATTGGTCCATTATCTTTGGAGGGAATTCACTGACCATGAACATGGTCTTAACCTGGCTCTGCTTCTTGTGGACACACGCATGCTGGGATGGAGCGGAACACATTCTCACTGAAGTAAAGCAATCGTTTTTATTCAGGAACCACAGCCGTGATATGCCAATAGGGCATTAGCTTACGGTTGAATGATTTATGAAGAAGCATACTCCATGGAGTGAGCTAACAATGAGCTGATGTTTCATCGTGGCCATTTTATTCTTGATCTTGCCATTTCCCATTCCACGCTTTTTTGGGTTATTTAAGTTTGTTTATTTTCACATTTATTAATTTCAATACAGTTTGTGATAACCACTGTGTCTAGTGCTATGAGAAATGTTTCTGAGAAGAGAGAGAGATCAGACTGAAGCAATGTTGTAAGCAATGATAACTCACTCTGCATACCTCCAGGGATTTTATTAGAGGCAGATGTTCAGTTTCAGTTAAGCCCTGGTTGGACCAGGCCCTAGACACTTTATTGATAAACAGCTGCAATTGGCATTTGTGTTGACTGTTTTACTCCCAGTGTCAATGGAGATAAAGATTTGTACTCACCCTGTAAATCCCCAATGTGCTAAGAGAAAAACTACGAGGGCTCAGTCCAGTTTTCAGTTTGCCTGTCCTTTAAAGAGCTTGGCACACCACTACATATTGGTTGGACACTTGCATCACATTGGCCTTAATGGCTGTATGTCACTGGTATATATTTGACATGTGTGTATTTGTTTTTGTCGTACTTTATGGTTCTTGGCAGATGGTTGTTTGGGCTCAGACCTGGGGCTGAGCTGGTATCAGAGAGAGCAGCTCTAAGGGTCTTATGCTCTGGGAAGTCAGTAGGAGACGGGAAACCAGTAGCCCTCTCTTGTCTCTTGTAACCCAGCCACTAAGGCTCCACCACAGGGCCTAAACTGAAGAAAATGCTGCCTCAGCATCTCTGCCGCACCACAAGCACTGCAGCAGCACAGCTTTATCGTCCAGCTGCTGTCTGTAAAGAGTCTAGAGTTGAAAGGCAAGGATGTTAACAGCATGGTATCTGGCAGGAGTTTGATGGGCTGTGACTCTGCACTATTTACACATTTTCATTTTGGGAATAGTTTTAGTGTGCAAGGTCAGGGAGTGCACTGGGACAGCTTTGACTCATATTTGCATGTATTACTGACCTGTGGCGTTGAGAACATGCTATGCTATGCTATTCTTTTGCCAATTGAACTACATAGCATCACAGAAGTACTGAATAATACAGTGACTCAAACATCTAATATTTTTGAAGATCTACAATGTATTTAAATCATTTGTAATTAATGTTTGTTGTATATAAACAGATTAGTTGTATAGGTTTGGGGTGAAATCAATTTACACTGCCCAAATTTGCTCCATTGAGAGGCCTGTTTAATAGGAGAGCCAGGTGTGTGGCTGTGGATGGTTTGATAATGAGTTATTACTGGACTTGTATTCAGGGAATATTGTTTATGGGGTTTCAGAAGGTGGGGAATGAGGTTATTATAGTACAGTCCACATGCACACTTTAGGGAGGACCAAGATGTTGATCACTGGACGGAAACAAGGAGCAAATTCCAGATAAAAAACTCTTATATGACAGTCCAACTTATATGACAGATCTGGCAAATTGCAATGATGTTTTTCCAACCAGGGGGGATGTAGTACAGTGCAGCATGTGGCTTCAGGGAAGCCAGTTGGGATAGACTTGTGTGGGGAGGATTTTGGATTTAGAGAAGCTGGATTTAAAGACAGTCTCTCACAAAATAGATGAGGTGGAGACGTGACTGATTTTGTTATGACAGGCCCACTGCTCCATAATAAGAATGTGGTAAGATTTGTAGATAGAGAGGAGGATGAGGTGTTTATCAGAGCCATCTATCTGGAAAGAGCTACACACGTGAAATCAGTAGGTTTACCCTTTCTGGCTCAGCCACAAAGTCTTTTTGAAGATTGCCATGTCTTCAAAAACCGAATATCACAATTTTTGTTTCATCTTTACATAAGGTCAGGGTGAGAAACAGGTTTCCCTAGATTCCCAGTAACCTTGTGGGTTTATCACTTTTGAATGTGTAAACTAACATTTAAATGGTAATGTACCATCATAGGAACATTTGGGGCTGATTCTGACCAGTCTATGCACCTGTTTCCACTAGAAAGAACATTGCGCTTTTAAAACTGACCCAACTGAATACCGGGTTGTAGATGCATTATTTAGAGTAAGTAACCTGTAGAAAATGATGCACCTTTATTCTGTCTGTAGTGCAATAAAAAAACAGTATGACACGGACCAAAATAAAGATGCCAAGAGTTAGAGAAGCACAAGATATTGTATGCTCACATTCCAATCTTACCACCACTAGACTGGTGAGGAAAAGTGTTGCCTTATTATGTTCTTTAATTTTCTTTTATTAATTTAGGCCAAGACTACATGGAAGATGGTCTGTATGGGAGAAAGGCCTTTCATAGTTTCAGTTTCTTTTTTGGGGCACAGGGTCAGCCAGCTACTGTGGCACTCCTGGAGCAAAAAGGGGTTGATTATGTTGCTCATGGATATTTACATGGGTACTACAGGGGATTGAACCCAGGCAGTTGGGGGATGACCTTACTAACCACTAGGCCATCCTGCTGCCTCAGACCATTACCCTTACTTGCCTGATTTATTAGTGCTAATGACTGGCAGCTAACTTTACTTTTACTTAAGTATGTTTTGACTGAAGTATTTAACATCATTCCATTTTAAATCACATCCATTACAGAGTACAAATGTGCTCCATAAGCATTGCATCAGACATTAGCCAATGGTAAATTGCATCTGCACCAAACCTGCGCAAGCATGTGGTGGAAATGTTAAGTTAACTAACTCTAACATTAATTGCTCAAATTTGTCCATGATACTATTTCAGTCAATATTAATTTAGAAAAAGCCATCCGGCTGCAGCATTTGAGGCTGCCTGGTTGTTGTTAAGCTAGTTTGCTGGCCTTGCTAGCTAGTTGGATCACTAGTAGCAGAGGATGATGATATGAATAATAGGAATGGGCATTTTTTTTATTTTTATCACAGATTCCTGTGTTACTATAATCCTATCACACAATAAATTGAAGCTTTACTTAATTAATGCACTTCATTTTGTAAAGTATTTTTCCTAGAGGAGCCTGCTGAGGTGGTTTGGCCACCTGATGCCCCTGGGTGCCTCCCTGTGGAGGTGTCCCAGGCTTGGGAGGAGATTGGGACAAGAGTCCGGGACAGACCCAGGTCACGTTGGAGGGACTACATCTCCCAGCTGGCATGGGAACACTTGGATCCCCCCGAGGAGGAGCTGCAGGAAAATTGATGGGGAATTGATGGACTGCTCTGCTTGTCCTGTTGCCACCATGACCTGGATGAACAGCTAGAAAATGGATGGATGAATGGATTTGTTGTTAGTTAGTTGTTGTTGCATGAGAAAAATCAGATGTAATGCTATTTTTAGTAACTCAGTATACTTTTACTCTAGTGGAGTACATTTTTAATGAGCTACTTTTTCCACACCAATAATTTTACTTCTCCTTAAGTAAAATTTCAGCAAAGTAAGAGCATTTCTACCTGAGTAGCATATTGTAGTACTCTTTCCACCCCTGGTATTTACCAGATAATTGGATCTTAATTTGAATTAGAAAATTACAGTAGGTAATTACACACAGTAGGTAATTATCGCGGAAACTAAGAAGGTAAGTTCTTAAATGAATTACTTAAAAACTCTTCTGGTATTACTCATCTGTTCAAGTAACTACATTGTAGTTGTCACAGGTTTAGGATGGTAACAGCATGTAATGGAATAATCCTTAAGGGATTAGGCAACACCTTCTCTATTATCAATCAGTTCCAGGAACTACCACCTTTTACAGCCCAGCTTCTTCATACTTACTCTGAATACTGTAATGCTTTTGTTTTGCAGAACATGTGTGGTACATTTGTCATCATTGCATTGGGAAAGTGTGTGGTAGGAACATGGTCAGACTATGTATGTTGTATAAGAGTAGTTAGTAAGCGATATTGCATTGAATTTTCTATTTTAGAAAGTGATAGAAAATAGATTGATCATGTTAGTGACCACATTGTATAGTGTACTTACTGTACTGTCATCTTCATTTATCTCTGGTTTCCATAGCCTGTTATGCCCTGCAGATTTGTACACTTGATATCATAAATGCACAAAGTGAGTGAGCAAAAGCAATTTATACAGTAGCCTACGTAGAAATACGGTAATGTCGATTATGCACTGTCCGGTAAGAATGACAGTGAAATTTCTATAAAGCAAAGCAATAAAAACACAGTTTCAAGTGACGCATCCTGCACTGATGCCTCCAAACCACTCAGAGCAATTCATTTGATGACGCTTTCCTAAGTAATGTATCCCCATAGCTATTTTGTTTGGTTTGGTCTTTTTTTGTTGTTTCTCTGCGTAAAAGCTCCCACAGTGAATCTCTGGCTGTGTTCCCTGGGGAGTTGGTTTGAATAGTGGCCCAGATGAAAGCCACCCCAAGCAAGAGAACAAAGACTGCTTGTCAGATAGATGATGAGGAATCTGTGGTGATGGTGCTTAGTCAACCAAACTTGACTGGAACAGTTAAACAAACCCTTGCTGCCTGGACTCTATAGGCTCCATGCATTAGTATGAAGGGATAAGATCTCCATGTTGACAGTCACACAGTCAGGTTTTATTTCTCCCTTTTGACGCACTGCTATTCTGGGAAGAGTGTGCTGAGGATTCACACCAAATTGATCAAACATGAGAGCCTGTGGACATATGGCTCATTCAACAGGCAGCTTTTTGTGGTGCAAATGATGGAATCCAGTTTGGAGTATAAAGTACTAAAGGTCATCTATTCAAATTGTGTGTATGCTTAGTGACAAAAAGACTGTCGTTTCACAAGCTTTAACTGTTAAAGATAAAACTTCCGTCCAGCAGAGGAATCTGGAGCGAAGTGGGTACATACACAGATTACAAAATCTCTACGGGTTCATATAATTGTATTGCTAGACCCAATCTGCAGGGATGTGGTATTTGTGTTTGCATTTGAAACTGTTCACAAATAAATTTTAAGGTTAAGGTTAAGAAAATACTTCTTATTGAAATCTGCATCCTTCTGTTTCAGAATCAGGTAGTTTTCTGCGCTACATACATAGGATAACAATACAAATAATCCAAATCTATTATAGCAAGACATCTTTTAAAAGCTGCTTGTTTTAAGAACATGTGTGTTTGGAAGATGTACAGTATGTGATAGATGGTTCATGATTTATTGTAGACATGCCTAGACATGTGTACCTAGAACATGTTCCATATGTAATACATTTAGGGGCCTTATGGATTAGCTCACGCACACTGGATTGAAGTTAACATTTTTATCAGCATTGAGTCAGTTGTAAATGATGGGATCTGGTCAAAGACCTCATTCTCTCCTTCACATGGCTTTCCTCAAAGGATTCCCATTAGTGGAATATTTGGCTAATGATGGGTCTATGCATAACAGTTACGTAAATAAAGCAGTCTAAATATAAAGACACACAGGAACCTCGTTACACAGAACAAAACAAATAGCACGCTCATAACCCAGTTTTGTTCTCCAACTTCAAACACTAAAACCGCCTCATGATCACGTGTTGATAATGGTTGGCTGCTTTTTTGTGTAATTTCTCTGCTGGTTATTGCCCTGCTTAGTGAACATATGAAGTCAATCTGTAGCAGAGGACTTTGTTTCTGCGGAGCAGAGAGAAAAGTGGAAAGTTAAGCTGAAGTAAACAAGGCTTGAGGGACAGTGTTATTGTCTGTTTAAACAGCTCTATCCTCAGAGGGTTTGAACTAGTGTACAGCCAGTGAAGCAGAGAAGAGGGAGAAGCTGCTTGTTGAAGTTTTCTTCCTGTGAGAGGTTCAGAGAGTTTGGATGAAACTGACCCTGTCCTTCTATGGACTCCTAGTTTCTCCTATCAGTCTGATGTCCTGACAGGAATGATCAAAACAACGCATAAACATTCATCCCCAGTGACAGAAATGGGGCATGGTGGAAAACAATACAACACAATAAGTGTGTGACTTTCATTAATACACAGGACAAGATCAAGTGGGCACCTTCCTTCACCAATGTTTTAAGTTAGGCCCACGACACCTCAAGAAGGCTCAACGGTGTATTCCAGCATCCTGGAAACTTTTGAGAAATGGTGTTTAATGAGCATTTTCCCTCAACACGGTAGGACTTGTGGCACATGCAATGTGATTTGCAAAGTGTCATTTCCAGGTATTCTTACATTAACTTGTCAAAGTTCCCCTTTGTGTTCACCATCACCATCTCCAAGGCTGTCTGTCACATACTGAAGAGTACAATATGAGTTGGAGGATTGGTAATAAATCGCCCCTCTGGCACCCACTGTCTCTGTCAGGCTCTTTCCAAGAAATGAAGACAAACACTTTTGAAATGAAGAGCTACAGTAGCTGCGTCTCCACTAAGCATGGAAAACTAACCCAGACTCATTTGACTTTTCCCATTCTGAGAAAAACTGATTCCTGTAACTGCTAACCACAATGTATTATATGGCACTCAATAAAGCACACATCACAGATGTAATGCATCTATCACACTTTCAAAAGATAGGCTCTAAATGATGAAGTTTGCATAGGTTATGTAACAGGCGTTAAAATGTGTTGTGCACACAGTATAAGGCTGTAATCTCTTGGAATGGGCACAAGGATGTCCATGTTATTATCTTAAATCTGGTCATAAATTCAGACCATGTTTCCACTCCAGATATGGCTTAAACTGGGGTGGGGTGACTGAGCTGGTTAGACCTCCACCACGCTGTCTTTTATTGCCATGGCTCAGAATGTTTAATATCAGTCTGGACTCTTTGTGGATCTGTTGTCCGTTGGGTTCATTTGACCACCATGCTTAGTAGTGCTGCAGTGCTAAACAAATGAAGGTTCTTCTCATGCCAACTGAGGAACATCATTCTCATTTGACCGTCTTCAAATTATGACCTTCAAATTATAAGCCAAAGTAGGGAACATTCATTGTTATTTATCAGTGTCAGTGTATCAGTATCCAATACATACACAATACAATATTATTTCCAGGCAATATCTGCAGCTGTGATAGGAATTATGTCTTTGTAGTAGTCAGCTATGTTCTATGTATAGCAAGATGAATTAAAGTCAACATATTTTCTTTTAAACGTGATCAAACTCTCAAAAATATTGAGCTTTTATAAACCATGTTATCCAGTATATGCTGTATATGACTGTGAGCAACATTTAATCATTCAGTCAATCAAAAGGCTTTGCCTGCTGCAACAACACAAATTACGTTTTGTACCATTGCTGTGTCATTAATGTGGGCTCTACAAGGCCAACAAGGGCCAATTGAAATCAGCATCAGAATGGATGCCCTGAGGCCACTTTTCCCATGTTACTCAACAATGTCACTATGCTGCCAGTATAGTGTGGGCACTGAGTGCTCATGCCAAGACAAATGTCACTCAGTCTTGCCTCCCTGCCCCCCTGCCCCAATGGCATTCAGTTCCAGCCTGTGACGGATTTGTTATACTAGACTTTGAAAATCCCCTGTACTTTGGCCTAGTAATGTCCCTTCTTGCACAGCGGTCTGGCTCTGGGAAAGGTTTGGTTCCCAGACAGAAAAGGCAAAGCTGGCTGTGAGACAGGCCTGTTAGTTGCCTTGTCTCTGGGGATTGGAACAGCGGATTGGTAGGTGCTGTGGATAAACCACTTTCTTTTTTATTCTTAGGAAGAGAATTGCCACTCTTTGTCTCTTTTAACACAAACTAGAGTTCCCCAGACCTGTACTAGTACTCAAGAGCTTAGCCCATGTCCATGTGGTTCATTGCCGAATAACACTGGTTTGATTTAAATATCAGCTTTCTTATTTAAGGCTTGTATTGACTAGCATCTAGGTTTACACATCAGGGTCACACAATTTTGATGAATGTTTGTCATGTTTACCTTTGTCTGTGCAATTATGCATGATTTTGTATGAACAGCTTTCATTGTAAAGGAATGTTTCTCCAGCTGTATCTAGATTTCATTTGACATGCACTGTTTCTTGTTAAGATAGCCATCCAATATGTTATCATGGTGTAAAACACAAACCAGAGGGTTTTCTTTTTTCCATTCTGTAATTTATAGTCACTAATTATGATAGTGGGTGGATGGCTTTATTTGTCTTACATGTGCATAGTTATATTTGAAATCAGGTTTAGACAACCAGAGTCTGAGGGGGGAGCTGAAGAAACCTCTTGTTCTTGTCTCCAACAACCCTAAATTATGTTTTGGGAGTGGTGGTTAGACTTTGACGTCTGAGCTAACCAACTTACTCACTGATTGTGATATTGTCTCTTTGCAGTGAGTAGTGAGTAGTAAGCAGCAAGAGACCAGACTGCTGACATGAGCACTGAGCCATCCCAGCAGGCCTGCTGACGCAGGTCAACAGCACAAGGACCAATGGCTGCTGCTTGAGCCAAGAAGCTGCCTTCCTGGAACTTGTGTGTCTGCTTGACCGACAAGCAGAGCTTTCTGTTTCTCAGCAAATGCCCCTATATGCCTGTGACAGTTTTGCAAGTTTGCAGTGCCAGAATAACTACTCAGATAATTTACTTCAATAAGAGCAGAAATACTCTCAAAAGGTCAATTAGAATTAGTTAACCAATGAAGTTAACCAATAAAAGGTCAGATTTTTTGGGAGTTTGTGTGTCACTCCCATAAATACAGGTGACATACCTGGTCAGTTTGGTGTTATACGCAGGTGAAAAACACTATGCTGCGATCTATGGAGAAATCAAAGGACCTCAGGAAGTGAGTAGTGAATGTTCATCAGTCTGGGGAAGTTTATAAAGTCATATCAAAAAGATTTGTATTAAATCAGTCCACTGTGAGATAAATAATGTACACACACAGAGCATTTCATTGTGCATCCGTCAATAATAAGAACACTGAATAAAAATAGTATTCATGCAAGGGTAGCCAGGAAGAAGCCTCTACTGCCTAAAAAGAACAAAGCTGCCCATCTTAAGTTTGCCAGAGACCACCTGGATAAACCTGAAGATTTCAAAATTGAACTGTTTAGTTGCAATCAAAAATGCCAAAAATGCACTTATGACATTGAGCTCTGGGAAGGGGCCGAAAGAATGAGATCACGGATTCAAGTGGCTGTGGTTGAGGTTTTGTCCATAAGGTGGCTGGCCTCAGTGATCTGGGTGGACCTTGGTGTTTAGACACTGCTTGTACTCATTGAGAAGAGCCATCTGAGGTGGTTTGTGCACCTGGTAAGGAAGCCCCTCGGATATCTCCCTTTGGAGGGGTTCCAGGCATGACCGACTGGGAGGGGACCCCAGGGTAGACCCAGGACATACTGGAGGGACTACATCTCCCAGCTGGCCTGGGAGTGCTTGGGGATCCCCCAGGATGAGCTGGAGAAAGTTACTGGGGAAAAGGGTGTCTGGGCTGCTCTGCTTGCCCTGTTGCCACCACGACCCTGACCTGGATAAATGTATGGATATATCTTAAAGTAATCTCCTTTCAAATCTAGTGAAGTAAAAATATAAAAATCCTCTGAAATGGAAATACTAAATTAATGCATACTGTTCTTAGATAAAATCAAGCAGTTGCTTTCCACACATGCTGGTTTGATAAATACATATTTTTGTTATCCTCATTTTACCCGACATGTCTCTCTTTTTCAACATCTGTCATCCTCTTCCTGTTCTTCCACTCTTTCCACTGCTCCACAGCTATAAGCCATTTCCAGAGAAATAACATAACTTTTATTTAGCACTGGCAGCTTCAGTATTTTAGTGGATTTTGCTGTCCTGGATGTACTCCGTCTTTGTGCCATTTGTCATCCCCGCCTCAGATATTAATGAGTCTCTGAAGTGATTGTGTAACATGGCAACAACAGCAATAAACAGTCAACTGTGTCTGTACTCTCTCCAGACACTATATTACATAATATTACCCAGAATCAGTTTCATTTTCTGCCAAGAATAAATTCTTTGAGTAATACTGTTTGTTTGTGTATTGTGGTATTGTGGTGTTTACACCACTGCTATTATGCAACTATTTCTACTACCACCACTAGTACTACTACTGTCAACACCACTACTACTACTATTACTACTAATACTACAAAGACCTTTACAGATAATAAAAACAATAACAAATTAAAGCACAATCAGACAATAAAAAGACAAAAAACAAATTGAATGGAATAAAACAGGCTAACCAAATAAAACAAACAAAAATGTGTTTTACAATGGGACTTAGAAGACAACATTCATTTTGACAGCCTAAGCGCCTGGACTTTCAAGAGCCTTGGGGCCCAGATGGCAAAGACCCTGATTGCCTTTAAGAAGAGGCTTCATGGAATGTTTTGTTTTACACTGGAGACAAAATGTCAAGTCAATTTTATGATTCAAATAAAATGTGCCTCTCATTCTATGTCAAAAAAGAAGGATGATGTACAGAAAATACACTTTCTTCATCCTTTGAAAGCAATCTAAACCAAACTGTTAAATCCTTATTATCCCATATAAATATTATCCCATTGATTGTATTAGTTGTAACATTATCCCAAATGACAGAAATTACAGGAAATATTAGTAGTAATCCTTGAAATGTAGTATGCCATATTTCTTTCTATTTCATTTATATGACAAAAAGGCTCTTTCAATTGCAAAATGTCAGACGCACGTTTTCAGATATTGACCAGATTCAGTTAAAAAGGTTCCAAAAATGTTCAAGAAAGGATTTAGTGTTTTTTTGTCCTTTTTTTGTGAAGCGTACTGTATCTAAATTATCTGTATTAATAAATAGTTGCTTTAGTTATACTTTCTGTGGTGAATGTCATAAGTAATCATCCTGCCTTGGCACTGGTATGTGTTGAAAGGTAATGGGTAGCTAAATCAGGGCATGCTGCGTATGAGTAACAGTAGAGTTATCAGTTGTAAACCAGAATCAGAGAGTGAGGGCTTTACCTTTGAGATTGCCAGGTGTCAAATCTAAAGTCATCTCTATTTTGCTTGACTGCAACACAACTGTTTGTTGTTGAACACGGATTGCAACCTCTGATGTTCATGTACATATGCTTTTCCTTATGCTCACTACTAGTCACTCATATGTTATTTATTTATTATCCGCAGTTTCAAAGTGTGAGGAAGAGACCAACCACTTCACTCGTTGTTAGACTCCACGTCTGCTCTCCATCTGTATCCCGATGAGCCCAGACCGCAACATTTTAATGCTAGCTCCATCATATTTGACATTCAAGAAACCCAGTACCAGTGACCAAAATGGAATGCCTCTTAAACCATGATATAAATGTACATGTTGCATTGATTTAAGGAGAGTAGTGCACATACTGGAAGACTTTACGCACCAAAGGGCATGCAACAGTACAGCAACAGTAACAGTCCCATAAAGAGGCGACGGTCTCTCCTGTCCTTACTTTCTCCATTTATTGAGTAGAAATACATTGAGTGTGCTTTCCTGTAGTGGAAAACCCCGTGATGGGAGGTGTTGTGCTGACGGTTTGTCCCACTGGAGTGTCTCTGTGTAACCAGGTGCTCTGAGGGCTCCCTTACGCCAGGAAACAACCCTGGCAAAAGTCTCTTGCCTCTCATCCAACCTCCCCTTGTGATACTGCATCACACCTCCCCAGGATCCATCCACACGTGTGTGTGTGCGTGTGCATGATTGACTGCCCTGATTTATATGTACAACCCATTCATAAGTGGAGTAACTAGTCTGGCTAAAATTGTGCATTGTGGACTTGATGGAAAGTAAATGAGGAAGAGGCCCAACACATGTCTCTGCCTTGTCCTAGTAAACACAGCTGTTCCTGTGTCCCCAAGTCACCTCTCTCTGTTTGAACTGTACTATACTCTTCCCCTTGCCAAACAAACCATGCAGGTCAAGAAAGCATGTAGGTCTGAACAGAGAAGCCAGCAGCAGCCAACAACAAGTATTAGTTTAGAGTTTAGAAGCAACTCTAACGATTGATGCCTTTTGCAAGCTCTGTGCCTGATATGCATTTTGGAATATCCTTGAATGGGATTCATTGCCCTCAAACATAAGAGCACCTATAGGAGGGGAAATGGGTCAACAGTGGTGACTGATGCATCCAGTCCCAAATCACCAGAAAGTTATATTGATGAGCTGGGTTGTAACTACACTGTGCCAGCTTGGATGATGAATGCCGATCTCTAGCACAGCTCACTTCCAACTGTTAGACCAAACCCCATTCACACACATTCAACTCCTGTTACAGTCTTCTGCTGCTGGCCAATGAGCAGCTCCACTGGGGGTATCAGAGAAACCTTTGCATCTAATACTCAGAAAGTGAGTCATGATCCAAGGAACTACAGCTGCACAACTAAGGCAATGTCACCATTATTTATACCGACTGTATTTTTTGGCTCACCATTGCTAATACCATTTGAGCAACCGTTCATAGAGGTGACTGTTCTTTCCAGGAATATGAGACTGTGAGATTTTTATAGTGATCTGACCTGAGTGATAATCTAAGGTCACAGGTCAGGAACCCCTAGACCATGGCAAGACCTGCTGCTGTCAAATCATCTTGACAGCTTACATTCTCTCTGTTAACATAAGTGTGTGTGTGTGTGTGTGTGTGTGTGTGTGTGTGTGGGGGGGGGGGGTTTTTTTTTT
>CABFOQ010053647.1:57967-78216 GCA_900660455.1 Gephyroberyx darwinii
GGGGGATGTTCTTTTGGGGGCATTTGTGTACACTTTTGCAATTAAAAATAAACACCTGAGAGCATTTCCCTTCTGAAGAGTCCAAGTGAAGTCATGTATGGTGGTGTGCAAGGCCACTGAAACATAAATAATCCTTTTTTACCTTGTTGTATAAAGTTGCCTGGTGAGACCTTTAGAATGATAAAAGCCTCATGAAACTTTATACATCCTTTATATGTCCAAACTAGAGACCTGGACCACTCACAAAAGGGTCCATAAAAGTTTGCTTATGGATGTTCAAGATAAGAGAGCCTTTGAGGCCATTTTATAAATTGCATTTGGAGCACAGAGTTCAAATAAGGATCACAGAGTTACAGTTTATTGTGCACTGATCGCGTAGAGCAGTTTCTAGCGTCCCACTTTTTGTCTCTGTCATTTAAATTGTGTAGGATTGCTGGAAAGTACAGGAAGTTTGTATTAAAAACAGATTCATTCTTTCATTTTTTTCATTTTTCTGAGGACTAGAACCAGACATTCTTTTGGTTTCTAAATATGTCTACAAGTCTGTAACCACGTGGACTGATTTCAGGGTTGACGGCACCTTTCCTTTGTTCTGCTTCACGGTAGCAGAAAGAAGGGTTCAAAATGACCACATTTGATCTTAGATTGATTTGTAAATATGATTGCAATCTTAAAATGATTTGTGGAGGACTGACAACAGAACTTATCTTCTAATATTGATTTAATGCTGCAGTAATTACTAGTGCTTCAAAAAAGTCATATCAACATTTTTTCTATATGAAATAATCAAATGAAATTGCCCAAGGTTGAATTGCTTATTCAACCTTCAAGTGTTACCTGTGGCGGCCTCTCTTCACAGGGTCCCTGATTGAAATTCAGGCCACGTAGAGAGCAGCTCTCTGCATGGCTATATTTAGGTAGAGTGGTTTCCTGTCATAAATCCATAACACAAAGAAGACTGCTGTCGGTTTGAGCTACCTGAGAGAGTAGTAAAAACATCTGGATGACGGACTGCACTGGCCTGACCGGAGAAAAAGTACATGTACTGTCTCTCTTTACTGGCTAAACAGAGGTGTTTATTGTATGACTAACAATGCTTGCTTCCTCTCCTCCTATAATGGGATCATGTGAAAGGAAGCCCCTGTTATCAAAAAAAGGTAGTTAATGCCACTAAAATATTAAGGCTACTGATAATAGAAGTAATAGTAAGTAATAGTATTAGAGCTCGTGAGCTGGACAGTCAGAAGTAGATGTTCACTAGTCATATCATAATCTCAGTCGGGGGAACTTCTTGCAGTCAGAGTAGGGCAAGGGTTAGTGTGGGGGCTCTATGGAAAATCCCTGGTTATGAGAGACAGGAGTGAAGCACTGCTGTGTGGCAGTGCTAATGCTGCTGGAATCAGCAGCATTAGGTCCTGTCCCGTTGTTGGAGGTCTTGTAAGCCATGTTTCCTGTCTTTTCAGGTACCAGAGAAGAGCAGTGACAGCAGTTAACTCATTTGATTCCACCTTGACTTCTGGGGTTTTCAGTCTTCTGGCTATAATTTGTTGGTTGTCTCTTGCATCTTCAATCTCTCTGTCTGTTTCTTTCCCTCGTCTTTGGTCTGTCTGTGACTCTTTCCAAGGCTCTAGCAGGATGATAATTATCCTCTTTCACTGACTCTGAAAGAAAATGACACTGACCACAATATTATTCTTTCATTTCATTCTCTGGATGTTTAGAAAGGCGTCTTACAGTACAGTAGGTTTTCGAGTAATTTGTACTTTATGCTATTTTTGTGTTACTTTCGGTTACACCTCGTGGTGAAATACAAGGTTTAGAGGTTCTCATGCTTTTAATGAAAAGTAACTAGACAGTGATGTCATACTTGGAGAGATGTGAGTTTGATTTTAATTACCCCTGACTTGGTGATGACAATGTTTCATGGAAGAGGAATTAGAAAGGATTATTCAGTCTTGGTGACGTGGCTTATTTTTTCCACTGCCTTTTCCACGCTAACATGATCATAATACAAGTTAAACTTTGCACTTCAGTAGAGGGAACCAAGATGAGCAGGTCTCACTCTTCACCCTTTAGAGATTATGCAATGGTAAATTTATACAGCCGTAGATTGCCAAGTAACTCTAAAATGTTTGGCAGTCCCCGGGTCCAAACACTCACAACAGACAGCTGGTCTGTGCTGTGGAAAGGGGAACTGACATGAAGAGTTTCACTACAGTACAGAGGTCACTACAGTACTGCCACAGATAGAACCCCTGACTCTGGACTGCTCTCACTCAGGATGTGGAGGCTGATATCGACTGCTGAGAGCGAGTGTTGACTTTTCAACACAGATCACTGTGCTCTCTGCTAGCATTGACAGATCAATAGACTGCCAGCACAGCAGGCCCCTGGGAAGGAAACCAACATCGTAGCAGCAATGTCACTCTGTTGAACCTCTTAATCGTGACAAACAATGAAATCTGAGAATGAGACAGAGCGCATTATCAACTATCTCATGTTCTCTCTTTAAAAGCCCACTTAATCGTTTGAATGAGTGGGAAAGTGGGTGAGTGAGTGGGTGAGAGAGTGAATGAGTAGATTTTCCTCTGCTCTAAGGGAAGATTTCTCAGGTGGCAACCACTAACATCTTAATACTACACTTACAGTAAAGTTAGTTGAGTTTTGGCTACAGTGATGAACAAGCCATTATTTGACAGTTCAGAGAGACAGGAGTGTACGGAAACATTCCCAGTTCCTTCCCTAACCCACCCCTCCAACATTATTATTTCTTATTTGTTTCTTTCTATCCCTAATCATTCTTTTGTAATGTTGTTGTATCGTCTGCATATTACTTGTTTTGTTTCAACATTTTCTTTATGTGCTCATCCTATTGTATTCATGCTGCATTACATGGTGTCAATGCTGTGTTGTATGCTGCTTTGTTTGTTCTAGTAATACTTTACAACATCATTCCCAGAGATAGCAGTGAAATATGGCTTGGCAATAATGATGATGATGATGATGGTGGTGGTGCATTACAGAAAATTTGATCAATGTACATAGTCCATAGTATTTATTTATTAATTAAAACAGGATTTCATGAACCATACATTTGTTTACCGAAAGAATGGCCATTATGTACACTTTCCAGTCATGATCTTGTTTCCAAGTTTCTTGTTTCTACAGGAGGAAATAGAAAAGAGATTTTACTTCTCAATCCTGCCCATTTTACTAAGGATGAATGGAGGTCAACACCAATCCAGTAACCTAAATCTCAGATGCAGCCCAGAGCCAAGTGTGGAGCAGTCTGGAGGTACAGACATGGCTTCAGCAGAACTGCGAATGCTGGCTGTGCATTAGAGAGGGAGATGGGCAAGCTGAAAGATGCAATTTTGTGCTGTGAGGCCACATGTTTTGATCTAAATTCCCTTTGATTTTGTCCCTCCGGGAAATTTTGAGGACAAAGGTGAATTGACATGGAAAAGCGCAGCTGTAGTCCATGAAGCAGGGAGGCTACAGCACTTGAGATAGACCAGGACAACCGGTAGTGGAGAGTGCAGTTCTGCAACCTCTCCCAGCATATTGGAAAATAACTTTTCCTTACCAGTCAGCATCTCG
Source organism: Gephyroberyx darwinii (assembly GCA_900660455.1). Taxonomy (NCBI): domain Eukaryota; kingdom Metazoa; phylum Chordata; class Actinopteri; order Trachichthyiformes; family Trachichthyidae; genus Gephyroberyx; species Gephyroberyx darwinii. Next base: position 61,568 of record CABFOQ010053647.1, read on the forward strand.
TTTCATCCATGAAGGAAAAGATGTCCATTCCCTTGAATATCAGTCAGGTAAAACATGGAATACACTCCTTTGTCTGAGAAACTATCAATCCATCTTTATATGTTCACACCTCCACTAATGTCTATGATGTTGATTCATTGATTTTCTTTACCTGCTCATTCTTATTCAGGGTCATGGGGGCCTGGAACCTATCCCAGCATGCATTGGGCAGAAGGCACGGAAGTACCCTGGACAGGTCGGTAGTCCATGACAGGGTGAAGACAAATAGACAATCACACACACTCACATTCACGTCTATGGGCAATTTAGAGTCTCCAATCCACCTGATTTGCATGAAGGAAACCTCTGCGAAGATGGGGACAACATGCAAACTCCACACATTTAATTGGTTATCAATTGGTGTCCAAAAATATACTTTCATGCTTTTATGTACATTTTGTAGTGCAGTATGTTTACAAAGCCTTTTGCCCTGTTCTACTCCACACTGTGGTAGCACAATGTCCTCTGTTACAGTCACAGCAATGTTCCTTTCCCTAGTTGAGAGGAGTTAGGCTGCTCTATGTAATCTAATGTATGTGGTGGAGCAGTGCACATATTATACCCTGTCAGTGAAATGTAAACTCTGAGAAGACTTCCACCCTCTGTAAGGAAGCAGCTCTTTTGTCTTCCATTACACTGTACCACTTAACTTAAAGGGATTATATAATGTTATATAACTTCAGACAATGTCAGTGATTCACCCATTGATTGGGTACAGGCTGATAGCTCATGTTGCTAACCCTGGCTCTAATGGAAAGAGAACACGTCAGTATTTAGGTGACGTGAATTTCTGTAAGTGTATGCATGTGCATTTCTTAACAAAGCGAATGTGCTCAGTCCTCACAGGGATTAACAACCAATGCATTGTTTAGATTATGTCCGCTGCTGTGGATATGGTTGCCGTCACCGTCGTCATGTATTTCGGTATGGATTCGGTATTTTGGGTGTAAAAATAAACACATGAGTAGAAAGAGTGGGCCTTTCATTGTGCAGAACACCCCTTTCCCCCAAGGCCTGGTGAGTCAGAGAGACCCCTCAGAGGCTCTCTGCTGTGCCGCCCCCCTCGGCCCTTACATCCCTTGATGCTTGTTAACTTTCACTGGCCTCGGCCATTCAGACCCACCCTAGACAAATGGAACAGAGTGGATATTAAGGTGGACACCGTATCCACAACCAATGCTCTTGTATCAGGGTAACGCTATAGTGTTGCCTGGAAGGTGCTAATCGTAGTCTTTATTAACATGGTTTCAACAACAGGTCCAAAAAAGAGTATTCAGTGCTTACTTATGACTCAATTTCCCTCAAAACTAAATGTCTGTGATCTTTTTCACATCTTTTATGCCAGTAGTGGTGATTTATAAGATTTATAAGCTTTTAGCGTCAAATAAACAATATTTGTTTCAATGACATTCTAAATATTATGAGTTGACCCTTGCACCGATGAGATCCACTTGAGCTTCTTCTCCAACCACGTTCACATGACAGATCTTTGACAACAAACAACATAGCTAGAGTTACCATTTATAAAGAACAGCTTGCCTCAAAGGGGGCTCAGTAAGGAGTTTCTCAATAGGCTTTGTGCGCCCTCTGTTGACACATTTTGGGTACAGTCCTTGCACAGTTAAAAAACAAAAAAAAATCAATTCTATGTGCCAATCACACATAAAGGAAAATCACAACAATTTGTTGGGTGCATTATGGCTTACTTATATTTCACTGCTTCCTCCCTCCATTCTCTCTTTCTCTTTCACACACACAGCATACGCAACATGACATTGTTTAATTATTTTAATGTGCCAGTGCGTTACATGTCACTCTGTGTGTTGTTATTATTGGTATTTTTTTCTATACAAAACTAAATTTTAGCTTTGATTAATGATAAATGATAATTAATCTCATCATTGTTAAAGTCAGTACTATCATCTTGGCACGTTTTGTAGCCTAACCAAATGAATGACTCATAAACCTGGAATGACACAAACTAATAAACGTTAACAATCACCACCAGTATCACCACCATATTGGAATGGAGCCATACTGGATATATGATTGACAGAAATTAAGAGTCATGGCTAGTATGGGTCTATCCAAGTATGGGTCTATCTTTTTAAATAGCAGAGTGGTACTGTATTTGTGTGTGTGTGGTTTTATCTGTAGGTTTGTGCTTGTATGCATGTGGGTAAATGTGTGTATGCTAGACTCTCTCTTTAGCTCATAGTTCTCCTCCACTCTTTGGTGAAGCGGTTGCTGCTTGTTGAGGTGTTTCTTGGAGGCAGGTGTGGACAGGTGCCACCGGTATGCCGTGGGCCGATGCTGTGGCAATATTGGCACCCTCACCGTGTCTGTACACCTCAGTGCCAGTCTGTGTGGGCACCAGGGAAGCCACTTGGAAGAGCTATGTGAGACAGACAGACATCAGCATCGGCATGTAACACATGAGGGGTCAGCACGTTTTTTTGCAAACACACAAAATATTACACTAAAACTTAATAAAGTAAAAAGTTAAAAAACGTGCTCTTTGAATTGAATCAAGTAATTTCATGGAAACACATCTTTTTAGCAGAGACCTTAACACTGAGGTGATAATATTAGTTGTATTGATGGTAAGCTGAGCTCATGACCAGGGCTGGGTGGGAATGGCTCAGGGCAGGTTAAGTAAAGCTAGACTAGACGACTTGATGAGATGGATCAACTGTGGCCCGGGGGGTTGATAGTCTCTGAGCTCACTTTGTTACTCAAGGGGAAGCCGATGTTGCATAATGTTATGTAGACACACAATACCACACAAGTTTTACGCGTATGCAGCTATTCAAAAGTGTTATGGTAGGTGATTTGAGGGATGCTCACATGTGGGGACAGGAAGGACGACAGAAGTGAAGTTGCTAGGCAAATCTCCATGTCCACCTAGCTGGGCTTGAGTCAGAGTGTTGTCTGAAGGAAAGGGGGGTTTTAGAGCAGACCCTATTGAGAAAAAGAGCAGATGGACACTCTGAACATACTAATTAGGACACTGCCATTGCTTGGTATGATTGTACAATTTTCAATTTGAGTGCTCAAATTCAGTATTCAGTGATCAAGTTCAAGTCCAGTACTGGTTTTAAACAATACATATTTCAGTACCTTTCTTTGCGAATGAAAGCACATTTAACTCTTAGCTAGCAGTGACTCCTACCCATGCATGGTCCCTGTGCTGCTGCAGCTCCCTCCCCTAGCAGCATCTCCTGCAGCAGGCTGTCCACCCTGGCTTCCCCCAGTAGCTGTACCAGGTGGAGACTCTCCACCATCTGCCAGGCTACACTATGCAGGGGAGGCAGCATCAGCAGGAGCTCCCCAAAGCGTCCTCGCTGCTCACAGGTTGCCTCACCTAGCAATACCTGGGCCTGGAAACGCAGATGACGCACCCTCTGAGGACTCTCCAATCCTGGACAGTCTGGGAGACACAGGTAAAGAGATATGTACTGAAGAAGAGAGAGTACACTGTAAAGAAAGGGTTATCAGTACACTAAAATACAGCTTTTTCAGTAAATTAGCATCACTAACAAAGGCTGGAAGAAAGCAGGATCAATGTAGATAAAAAAAAGAGTATGACAAGATTATCACTATCTACTAAATCAAAGATAGAGAGGGGAATGATATCCAGAATAAGGTTTAACTGCAGAGTATATACACTGTGACACAGTTGGCATTTCACATTTCAATAAAAACAAAGAGGGTATAACCATTCAAGAAGGAGAGAATCAGGGAAACTCTTGAGTCAAAGTTGTGTGGAGGTCACAAGGCTAGGTCATGGAGGGCCTTGGACACGCATGTTTATTTCTGTATGGTAGCTGTCTTGGTCTGGCTCTGAGGATGAGTCTGCTGCTGCTGAGTCAGTTTGGCCATTCAGTCCTCAGGTCCATTGGCCCTCCAGCCTGGCTCTGCTGCTATAATCACAGCCCCAGGTAAATAGGCCATAAAGTGCAGCAGGCAGCCACTGCTCCCTGCCAGCCAGGGCCTCACCACACCCTGACATTATTAGTAGGTTTCCCTGAAATATGGTGAAAACAGACCACCCAGACTAACCTCCAGGTGCCAGGGACAGAGAAAAGTCCCAGGAGAGAACCGTGAAGCAAAAGATTCCTGGCAAACTTTCTGTCTTTCTCTGGGAGGACAGATGAAGTCAGGGGGGAAAACAGAAGTGAGAGACAAGAAATGAGAGTCAACGGTGACCCTCTTACAGAAGGACTGACCTGGGGCAAAGAAGACGATGGCTCTGAGGCAGGCCAACTCTTTGTCTGTGATGTCTAACTCCCTTAGAGGTTTGATCAACTCCTCCTGGATACGGAAAGCCACTCTGGACAGCTCCATCTCTGCACCTCTCAGTGGGATCACAAAGTCATTGCCTGTTCAATAAACATACAAAAACACAATGCATTCATTCATACCATTTACTCCAATATATGCCAGACAAATATTAGATAAATACATAAATTACAAGTCATGTGTTTCCCTCTGCAAATAAACCCAATGATAAAATAAAAAAGGACACAACCGGTAGCAGGTTTTATCTGGCTTACCAAGAAGGATGAGATTGTTGTAAGGTAGAGAGCGTCTAGCCGCCCCTAGGATAAGATGTTCTGCAGAGTGTGCTCGTAACAGGGTTACCTGCACGTAGACACAGACAGACTTGATATCAATTAGAGCTGAAAAATGAAAACACTCAGTGACACAAAATATAAAAGCGGCTGCTGTTATTACAGTCTGCCTGGACAGGTGTAAGTCAGCTGTTACTATAAACAGTCCTTTGGCTAGTCAGTCCCTTCCATACCCTGTCGTCTATCGGGAGGCTGCAAAACTCTGGGATGAGCTTTGCCCATTGCACCAGCAGGAGGAGTTGCTGCTTCATGGACTCAAACACTTCTCCCACGCAGGCTATCTTCTTGGTGCTGATGTTACAACTCGTAGGTGAGACCAGGGCTGGGAACTGAGAGTGGCAAAGCATAATGAGGGTTCACAGTGGGCTTAGGTGTTACTGTAATGTGGGAATGAACTGTAGGGAACGTGTGTGGATATGTCTGTGTGGTGGTGGTGGTGGTGGTGGTGGTGGGAGGATACTCAAGACAAAAGGGGAATGGGGAAGTAAGGTGGTATGGATGTTGCTAGGTTTGTGAGATCTTTGGTGCTGAGACAGTTGTGAAGGATAGAGCATGATAAGGCAGGCAGACTAGGATTTGTGTGAACCAAAGGTAAGCAGTGCTGAATGGCGATGATGTCAGAAGACGTCATGCGATGACGAAGATGGAACACACCCACGCCTCATTTACCAGTTTGCTTCTCAATCATCCAATTCATTTCTGTGCATTCCTTCCACATGCAAAAGGGGGTATCTGGTTGTTATTATGCATTTGAAGGTAATTGAACATTGGCACTCAATCCCAGACCTAGCGGTGCAATTAAATAGGTTATGATTAGATGGGCTCCCTGGGCAATTTTGTAGTTTCTCAGGAGTAACTGAATCCAGCCTGCAGCTAAAATCTCCATGGAATTGAATGGCTGCCTGTTTTAAGTGCAACCTATATCCTCTCCATCTCTGGCCTTTTATCTACATGATTCTCAGAAACAGATAAAGGATCTCTTGGCTTGGGCCGTGTGGGAAACAGCAGTCTACATTTCCAGCACAGGAGTTTGTAAATAAGCAGTCAGTTTTTAAGCGACAGTCTGGTACCTGATTCACGTTGGCCTCTGCCTGTAGCAGCACACTGATGGATAGTGTGCCGACCCCCTGCCCCTCAGCTCTATGGCTGCTGATGCGGTCTCGCTCATTCTGAACAGCTGGGGATAAAAAAAGAGGATAGAAGCATCAGGAAAGTGTATTGGTGCATTCCAAGGCTCCAAATACCCCTCCTGCTCTCCTCCATTACTTCTTCCTTTCCTCTGTTTGAAACCTCTCCTGAAGGACGCATCCCAAATGTCCTACTCTTGTCCTCAACAAGGTCCTTCTATCCTCTGTGACATGGAAACTGAAGTTAACACTATGTTTCCTGTTACCCAATTGCTGAAGAAATGAGAGAAGCTGCTTAAAACATATTATATAAGTTTCCTGAAATCTACTGTCTTCTTCTGTGAAGCTCAGAAGCTCAAGTGTATCTTTTCCCAGTGCAATGCAATCAAATGTCATGATTGGGCCATTAATTGGGAGAAAAGTACATCTTTTACAGTGTTATTTATTGTGCAACGTCCAATACATTGGATAAAAAGCTCCATTTAATGGATATCTGTCAGCATGAGGTCATCATCAAATGCTCAGAAACTGTTCCAATTTTTCCTTCCCTTCCTCCTCTCCTTCTTGTTTCTCCTCTTCTCCCTTCTTTCACTCATCTACTCAAAATTACTCCCTGAGATGATGGGTAGTGAGGAAGAGGAAAAGCAAAGTAGCAAAAACTTTTGGGATACACCCTCTGGCTTTCTGCTGCTCCTTACTTTACATGAAAGTGAAAAGAGTATATCAAAGTATTTAGTACATCAAGGAACATGATATTTTTGCAGGGAATGTTTTAATCCTACATTAAAAGTTAGAATAAGCAGCATTTGGAAATTCTGATGGCGATGACAGCTTCTTCAATGTGCCAGTGACAATAAGGTGTGGGAGAGCATGCTGGAGGTAGCTTGATGGTGTGGATTATGTTTAACAGGAGAGACAATCACATGTTGACGACCCCTACGTGACAGTCATTAGAAACAGAGCAAAGTGGACGGTCTCAGCCTGATTCCAATATGCCCCCACAAAGTCAGACAACAGGACCGAATCTCAGAGCAATCACTCATCAGAGCTGTCCTCTCGGCAACCAATCAGGAGCCTATTAATCAAACTAGAGAAGGAGAAAGAGTGAGAGGCTCCCTCTCTGCTTCACTGACGTGGCCCTGCGTGACAATGTCACAAATGAGTCTTCTATGGAACATCAGCTAAATGATAGATTGGAGTAGTCTGACTGCAGACAGTCAGAGGGAGAGGGCACAGAGGGAATAGTATAAAAGGACTGGTTGCCTGAGGTGGTTTGTTTAACTGTATACTTTTGCGTTTCCTTTATGAAATAGCTGCATTTTATTCAAGACACCAGACAAATTAATAAGGTAAACATTTGAATTAGGCGTCCTGACCTTCACTTGTGGGGGTTATAACTTAAGTTTCTCTTTCATGTAACGTTCCCCAGGACAGCTCGGAGAAGCGCGTCTCTCTTGAACACTGCAGAGCAAATGTTTGCCGATACTCAGCCATGTTAATTATTCATGTCAAGAGACCATTCATGGCTCCTCTAATCCCATCTCTTTCCCCTGGTTATCTGTGGCAGTCAGTGAAAGATAAGACCAATAGTAAAGGGTGCACACACACACACACTCACTCACTGTTGCCAAAAAGAGAGACAGAATGATCTTTTTACTTTTCCCTTATTGCAGAAAAAACCCCAGACACTCTATCCTGCTGAGGCTGTCCCTGATGCTCCCCCAGGACATGATATACATTGTGAGTAAAAATTGTGGACAGTGACTTTTCATGTTTTCTGCATACGTCAATAACATTCATGCAGGTCCTACATTTTGATAATTTAAAGGGTGAGTTGCACAGTATGCAATGAAAAAATAAATGGATAGCTGATTGAAAAAAGCATCATGGTTCCCACCTTCTTTTCTCATTCCAGCACTGAAACACTTCCGTAGCCTGCAATAACGGCATTGGTTCCTTTTGTCTTTGTCCACAACACATTGCCTGCTGAACCTGATGAAAATGTATATAAGCACATTCGCACATAAATCTTCTAGCTGTCAGATTAGAATGAGTTATTTTGTAGAAAGAAAACACAGTTACATGAAATGTTCATTCTGAAGTTTAGGAATTGCCATGAGCTTAGATCATGTCTTATTGTTATATGTTGCTCTTGAGCAGTTACATGTAGAGACAGATTCCTAACAAGTCACCACACACTCGGGGACATGTGTCAATGAGAAGTGAGACGTGACAAGTCCTATTATCTGCATAGCATGGCTAAATCAATGTCTCACATTGGAAAGTAAGACAGTTATATCTCACCATTGATTTTGAGTCCTCTGTCAGAGTACATAGGTTATTGCTTCCATGCCTGGACAGATCCCAGTGACTACGACCCTCAAGTTGCTTTTCTATTTTTGGCGCCGCTTCCCCGATGACACATTGTACCCCACAATGGGTGATAGCTTTACCACCATGGAATTATCACACTACTTCTTCTGATGCCGTTGCAAAGCTCTCTGTTACTATGAATTTGTAGTAATATGTTGATGGATATAAAGATCTAAAATGAATACTGTGTCTCTAATCAATGACCTGCAGTATCAGTAGGTCCTGTGTCACATGTTGGGTCTCACCTGCAGGTGTAGGCGTGGTTGTTTCGCACACTCCTTCTGAAAAAGCCCTTGCAGCCATCACAGCTAGATGCACCATAATGTTTACCTGTGGCCCTGTCTGCACATATAGAACACACGATCCTACTTCCACCAAGCCGTGACAGCGGAGACGTGGGTACTGGCGCTGTCAACTCTGCCAATTAAAAGATAATAGACATATCAAGACTTCACAGGTCTGATGAAACACAATACTCCATGCACTGTATTCATGTACTGAGGCGAACAGACAACATTGAAATGGAGATGAGAGATATGCAGTAGTATGGTAGGGGGGGGGACACTGTATGACTTTTTTTTTAGACACGGGGTCCTTTTGTTTGGCTGCCAATGAATAAATGAACATCTCTGAGGCAGAACTAACAAGCCCCACAAGTATGAGACACTTCACTTAGCTGAGAGGATATCAGCATTGTGTAACAGCAGATAGCCGCCTTCACAGAGACAATCATTTATCACCCCATCATCAGCTAAGGCATATAATGAAACGTATTCCACCTCTGTCAAGAGAAATAACCATTCACAGGCACAGAACTTTCCACAAACGTGTTGATTGTGAACTTATACTCTACAGGAATCACCAGGGTACTGTTTCACAGGTCTGGCAAGAACAGTGCTAGTGGTGATAATAAAAGCAGGGTTATAGGTAGAGATATCACTGCTCTGTGTGGCTGCCAGACTCATAGGCCTCCAAGGAGCACTGCTACTTATTACTCAGAGGAAGAGGAAACTCCCCATTTAATTAAAGCAGTTAGAGGTCAGTGGCAAGCCAAAGTCCACAACCCTCCTCTGGCTAATTTTACATTGGGAGCTCTGTTTAAATTCAATCTCCCTCCGTGTTGCTCTAAATTGTATCCTGTCAGTATTCGATTGCTGCAGGATTGTCTCTCTTGAAACCACTGACCGTCAAATACACTCTCTTGGTGTAGTGTTCCTGCACAGACTCTTGCACGGACATGGCCCCAGGCTATAATCTATGTAAATTGCATACTTAGTTTTGTGAAATGGACCAGTGAGGGATTACAATTTAACAAGGAGAATGCTTTTTGTGGTCAAAGATCAGTTAGATTGAATTAAGAGATTAGAATACATCTGCCTGGCAGTTATCTGCATTCGAAGAGCAGCCTGCTGGTAAAGCATCTCCCTTAAAAGTGCCAAGGAAAGGCCCTGATTCAGCACAACAGAGCCCTAATTATAACGATAACTGAAAATAAGATTATGAAGGAAAGTAGATCAGGAGGGAGAGCGAGGTTCTCCTTCTGAGAATAATGACTGCTACTATTTCAGCATTTTGTGGAGTGAGAGCTGATGTCATTGCAAAGGCACATTGTGTCTACGTCGTTGGAATATCGAATCTGCCATTATAAATTACCGTGTTGCCGAGAAGCGTACGGCAAAACGCTACCGGGGTGCACAGGGCCTGAGAATAAGCCAGGCATATACACACACACCAAAGACATTCAATGACAAATCAGTTCAGGAGGACTAATCTGTGGAAATTCACAGATCATCACATGCAATCATCTGAGTGTTGTTTTGTCTGTTCAGCCATTTCTTTTGGTATTGCTGGTAAAGGTACAGTATCAGAAACATCACAGAGAATGGGGTGAGCTTATCGTCATCATACCTGTTGTATTTGTTTCCACAGGTAACACTCTCACATTGTTCAACTCCACCATAGTGCTGGAGCGGTCAAGGGTGGTATTGTAACGAGTGGCGTCCAGGTTTAGCATAGTCCCAGTCATCTTCATGGTTAATATGTTTAAGCAGGTAGGTCCAGCTGTAAGGTTTTGAGACTGGTCGATATACCAAAATTCACTGACATCCACAATGACTTCCAGATCATGAATTCAGCACATTTCCTCTTTGTCAGAGGCTCCAAGTCTGGGCTCAATCCCTCTCCTTCACACAATTTTCGTTTTTTGTCTTCTTGATCTGTTCTCTGGGTGTTACGATTTTATCTTCTTTATCCCATCATTTCTGTAACACTGCTGTGGTGGATTGATAGAAACGGCCCACTATAGTGACTTATAATATAGATACTGTAAGGCGACAGATCCAAAAGTGTCCTCCAGAAGATTGAGATGGAGTGAAAGAGTGAGGGAGAAACTGAAATTTGGCCCACTATCTGTTTGCTGGCCTCTTATCAGAGTGAAGCATAATAAAGGGGAGGGTTAAGAGAGAGGTAAACATGACTCATGCAGAGGAACAAAAACAGATTTTACAATGAGAAAGAGAGACTAATGTGCTGCCATATTTTTGTGACTTATGTGTTTAAGGAAATAAAGAAAAAATATATATAATCTAAAATAATAATTAAAATAATAAAGTCAAACAAAAGTCAGTGAAGCTTAAGACAAGCCCAAAGGTTGCTAGTGGGCCTGTAGCCTGTCGGAGAAATGACATGACATTTCAGAGGCTTGGACACTTGGACAGTAACAATATGGCAGTAGTAGAGATGATTCAGCATGAGGCTGTTTTTGTCTCTACAGTCTTTGGGGAGTGGCTTCCCTCCTTTGTTCACCTTTGCCCGTAGAGAGTGTGCTATTAACTGTTTGGTGTTATTGATCAGCGCTGGAGTGATAGTACGTGTTTGCTAATGCAGACAAGCAGAGGAATGAACATAGTTTTGCATATATTCACTTTTGAAACTCTGAAAATATCATAACATTAAATATATTATATTGCTTTAAAAAGCTATGTGGTCAGTGTAAGATACTTTATTTTCATTGTAATACACTGAAAGAAGGATTGTTCAGAAAACTATTACTGTAAAGTCCATCATCTATTTTTCATTAAAAAGAATACATTATTAATGTTCTTCATCTTGAAGGGACTAAATTACATGGCATCTATAAAATTGTGGTCTAGTTTAGGAAGAAACAATATTGTGTACGAAATTTCTGAATGCATTTGGCACTGTAGTCTGTTTAGTGCAGTACAATCAAATGTTTTATATTTTATTCAGTTATAACAGTAACTTCATGCCGTCTGCAGATATACAGACTATTTTTTCTACTTTCTGGATGAACAGAGTACTCTAGACCTTTGGTATGTGAGTCGTTGTGGGTATAGGGACAGGAGTTTTGAAAAAGTGAAAGACAGGGATAAAGGTGAATGTGGTCATACCATTTTTTTTTACAAATTATAACAAATTATATGTCAGACCACATATGAGCTTTCCCAGTACTGATATCCATCATACTTTGGTGTAATGGGATTTCCTGGGTGAGTAGCACTCCTTCCTTGAATGTCACGCTAGGCCGCAGGTCAGACCTCCCTTGGCAGTGGCTCTCACACTCAAGCTTTGTTTAGGTGATTGATAGATCATAAAAACCTGTAAGTCGTAACAGGACTGCAGAATGGGCTTCTCTGCCCAGTGAGATTATATCAGAGGAGGATTAAAAATTACCTATGAATTTTGATTGTCTTGCCTGTGCGTCTAAAACATAGCTTTCAACATAAAAAATATATTACCTATAAACTGAAAAAGGCCTCCAACTGATATTACACATCTATAGGGCTGCTTTAAAGACCTGTGCATTCCCTTTTGAGTGAACTTAACACAACTAACTAACAACAGTTCATTTACTATTCTCTAGCAGTTAAGGTGAGGAAACCAAGGGTATAGAAGAACGACATCATTCAAGATCAACAATAAACTAACCAGATTTTTCTCTGTCCACTAGGGAGAGACAGAGTACTGCATATGTGATCAAACTTGGCTCTACCACAGCCAGAGTCTAAGCAGGGGCCAAAGAAGCACTACGAGCCTTTGACACTCCCTTGCTACAGTAACACACTTGCTAACAGTATGAGAACTTAATGGATTGATGTTCATTTTCCCTAAGTTGTATTTGAGTGAATTTCACACTGTTAAGCTAGTGGTGTGAAACTTCTTTATTTAGTGTCTTAATGTACATACAGGAGGTAGTTTTGCCTGCCTGTCTGGGGGGAGCTCTTATGAACGAGGATTAAGCTGAAGTATTTCACTATTGTAAGTATTTTGTGATGCTGAAATACTGTGATTTTGCAGAGTAGTGAAGAGTGCAGCAGAATCCAGCAGAGTCAAATGAGATTAACTATTTGATGTACATTGCACACATTCACAAGTATTCACAGTAAGTGCAGGACACAAGACTGGAGCGCAGTATATACCTTCATTTCCAGAAAAGTATGTAGCCTCCTGCTGATCAGAGTCATCTGACCCCTCAGAACAGGACAAGTGATTTTCCCTGAGCTGTGAGAGATATTAGTGCTAAGACTGGGAAATGAAGAAAGAATTCACTCGCAGGGCTGGATGTATAAAACATTTCACATTTTCACTTTGTTTGATATTCAACTGCTGAAAATAATTTCTTACCTTGGTAGAATGTTTTTACTGAGTGCATGCTGCAATATGAGTTCATAACAGTTGAGCTCTAGTAGCTGCCTTTGGGATCCATCAATGCTAGTATCCAGGTTCATTCAGACTCACTATCAATAAGTGCAAAAAGTTAATATTGATTCTTGAAGAAAAAACAGACCCAAAATGTATACTATCAAGGTCTCATAGCCGTAGATTGCACATCTGTATGCATTACACAGGGTTTTCAGAACAGAGAGTACTGGATACCAGGAAAATTCAAGACTGGTGGTTAACTGTTCATTGACTCATATGAAGACATACTACATGCTAAGTGACAATCAAAAGTATAATATTGCTTTGATATGTGCAGAAACACACAAAATAGTCACTTAAATCTAAAATCCATCAGTATTCACAGGAATTCTCCCCTACTATAAGAGATAGGAGCAGGTGCACATGACTCTAGCATTCATAAACATATAGCCACTCCATTGTCTAGTCATGTATTGCACCTTGGGAGAAAAATACCCCGGCCTCGTCTTAGCCCATCTCCTCCTACCCAGTCACTCTGACATGCCGTGCTGTCTGCCTGTCAATCTCTGTGCTCTGATCAACACCAAGTGTGACCCTCACTCACATAAATAATTAATGTCATTTAAGACATATTCCAGCATACCTTTCTAGTTGTTACGCTATGGGTAAAAGACAGCAGTGCTGAATAACAGATAATGGTTAAACAAAAAACTAAACAAATGAAAATATTCTGGATGTGTTTGTTATTTAGATAAGAGCATTTTCTCTAGAGCATTTCTCCATTCCAAACAAGGTATGACACATTTGTTGCAGTGCATCTGACTGATATGGCAAGATCCCAGCTCTGCATCTGAATACCAATGCAATGATATAACTCAGAGATTGGTGTGTTGTCCAGTTCAAAAAATAAATGAAGCAACAGCCTTTGGAGTTTTATTAAAAAAATAGGGGTAAGAGTAAAACAAAGCTGCAAAAATTGGTCATAAAAGCATGGTAAGCGTATGATTTAGTAGGGCGATAAAGAGTAGAAAGGTGGTCATTCATCATAGAGGCTAGCTCACCGGGAGAGGGCCTGTCACAGACACCATCAGGTCTGGGAGGCATTTCGAAGACAGGCTCCAAGAGAGCCTCCAATTGCCCCCAGAACCTGTTTGGTCCGATGTCTTTTCCAGATGGACACAGACAGACCATGGACGGGTAAAGAGTGTTTTGTCTTTAGCCCTGCAACTCCACTGTCTCTGTGGTATTGAGGGTTGGATGTTGTTAACTATAGAGCAAAGAATCACACAAAGCAACACTCCATCGTAATATAATAGAATATAATAGAAACACACTGACTTGCAAATGGTTTTGCATCAGGACCCAAATTTGACTTAAAGTTGCAATCCACTGTGTTAAAAAGACACCCAAGAAAACATTAAACAACATTAAACATTAAAACAAATCATTACAAGCATCTAAGGGTAAAACTACCTCAGTCTATTCACTATTTTATTTATTAAATAATTAACTCTTCTTTTATGGTATAAGTTTATAGTTTATATCAGTAGAATCAGTCTGGGCAACTTAATAGCCTATAAATAACTAAAACAGTGTCACCCAAATGCACCAAAAGTAGGAAAATTCAAGTGATTGTGACAGATAGTAACTACAGTCCAGCAGTTATGTAGCATAATGTTACTTTAACATCTGCTCAGTTAGTAGAATGATTATATATTGGACCAGATTATCAGAAGAGACTAGATTACAAATGCAATCAGATAGTAGTGGAGGACAATATTCAGTGAGGGCACTGGGGACAAAAGGTAGGTTTAAATTGGTACCATATATTTAAAAAAAAAAATGAATACAAATGGAGATATACAATATTCAGTATCATAAAAATGTGTCTATAAATTATTTTTCACGGTCAAGGCAAGTGCCTCAAGTTTAGGTCAGTATGGGGTTCTGAGAGAGTGAAAGGGGAGAGTGGACTGTATTGTACCACGGGGGGAGGGATACGTGTGGCGGGAAGGTATTGAGCTAAATGTCACAGTTAGTCATGACAAGCTTTGACAAAATCAACCAAAACTAAATAAGTTGTTGAATCTATCTTTTAGCAAAGAGCTAATTCATTAGTATTAGCTCCATTCATTCAAATAACTAGCGTTAGCATTAGCTGCTAATAGCAGTTTTCAGAAAAAAATATTTTTTCTTTTATTTATTCAGCCCTTGGTGATCTGGGTTACACCTACTGTACTTTAATGAACAGTTGGCCAGTAATAATTGTTTTAAAAACTTTACAACAACTACATTTTTTTTCCAGCCTCAATGATAAGTAAAAAAAAAATCACACCCAAAATATTTATTTAATATACAACTGGACTATAGATGTTTATTTTATAATTTGAACTCTGATAAGATGAAGGGCATGCACAGATCAGATGTGCAAGGTATCAGACTTCCATCTGCTGTTATGCGATTACAGGACAGAAGAAGTAAACATGTCAAAGTATTTCATCAAACAAAGCATTAGATCTCATGATGGAGTTGATGTCTTGGAGACAGATGACGTGGTTTATGCTGCACCAGCCCTGGGAAAGAAACAGAAATCAGAGCTGAATGAAAAGTAAATTTCCTTTGGGATTGTCACAGGCTTTTCTCCCTGTCAATCACGTAGGCCAGTGGTTCTCAATGCTAGTCCTCGGGACCCACAGCCCTGCTGGTTTTCATTGCAGCCATCTAATGAAGGACTGATTTACACCTGGGATGCAAGGAATGCAATTAACTACCTGGTTGGATAGAAAATCAGCAGTACTCAGGGTCCTAAGGACCAGGATTGAGAAACACTGATGTAGGCTCACATCAAACATGCTGCTGGCTTTGGGGAGATTATTTGTTTCTGGGATGCATTTGCAGCAATTATGAAGGTTTACCATTTTAAATTAAACCAATTACCATTTTAAGATAAACCATTTTTGTCATTTTCTGTGTTTGACACTGGAGTTTATTGGCTGAAATATGACTTGTCTCCAGTACTCTGGCACTTATTAGAGACAAGGTACTATATGAATCTCGGCATTTATTGGAATTTTCTGTTGTGCATGTTGTCCAGTAAAAGAAGGAGTATGTGTCTCTGGTTTGAATATTTGTTTACTCAAGATAAAACAAGTTAAGTAAATTCTGGCTTTATTATACCTAGGAGGGGAATTTGGGTGACAGCAGCATCCACATTAAAAACACAAAATATAAACATGGAGAGAAAACAAAAGAATAACATGCACAAACAGAGTTCACAGTCAAACTATTGGTACTTAAAAGTGCATTTAATTTCTCAGTTAGTTCCTTTACCCACTTGTTCCTATTCAGGGTCACAGGTAACCCTGATACAGGATCCTTTGGGAGTCTTTCATCATATGGCTGTTTACTTCTCCCATAGGGTCCTGTCCTGCTCCATTGACTTTTTACTGCACAAAAGTCCGCGAGCCCGATAACGAAACCAATACGTCGAATTTCACTGACCTAAACAGATGTCCATAATCCTTCACTTGTCTACTTGCGGGGCGGCGGGTGGCGCTCCATCTCCTATGCACAAATAAAGTTTTATACTTTGCTAAAGACAGGTATACTCCAACATTTCCATTGTAATGAAACCCAAGATGGCAGACTTTGCGTCTGCGCAATAAGCAGTGTGCACGCAAAGTGCCGAAGAATAGTCAGCCATCTTGGATTTCATTACAATGGAAATGTTGGAGTATACCTGTCTTTAACAAAGTATAAGAGTTTATTTGTTATTTATGGACATCTGTTTAGGTCAGTGAAATTCGACGTATTG
>CABFOQ010053647.1:78236-94658 GCA_900660455.1 Gephyroberyx darwinii
GAAATTCGACGTATTGGTTTCGTTATCGGGCTCGCTGACTTTCGTGCAGTAAACAGTGAATGGAGCAGGACAGGACCCTATGGGAGAGGAAAACAGCCATATGATGAAAGACTCCTACAGGGTGCTGTATCAGGGCTAGGTCACAGGAGGCTGCATCCCATACATTGGACAGAGGGCAGGGAAACACTCTTGACAGGTCGCCAGTCCATCACAGACAAACACACGCACACCTATGGGGAATTTTGAGTTTCCTGTCCACCTGATTTGCACGTCTTTGGACTATGGGAGGAAACCCAAGCAAACATGGGGTGAACATGCAAACTCCACACAGAAAAGACTGACAACGGGACTTGAAGTCATGACCTTTCTGTGAGGCAACAGTGCTAACCACTGAGCCACCATGCCACCTTCAAAGACATATTGTAGAGTCTAACTACAGCCAGGATTAAACAGTTGCCAAAACCCTGCACTGTCGAGGTGCCTACTTCCACTCTTACTTTACATGGGCACCCATGAATAGGGTGGCTGCTGCCTTCCATCATCTGTCTATTTATTCAAACATTTACTGTGTGATAAATGTATTTGCCTTGATACCATTGCTGTTCTAATTATAGCATATGTGCTAGCAAGTGTTTCTGAAAGGTGCTACATTTAGCATGTTAACATCAATAAATCAATACTACATAAATTCTGAGACATTCGTATTACTGTAAACAAATGAAACCATCGTTGAGATGATTTGCAGCCTCTACAAGCATCTACACTGCATTTTACATTGTGTGCCACCAGGGGCCTCGTAAATGTGCGTAGATTCCACATTAAAAGGTTACCTGGAAAAGTGCATACAGCAAAAAATCATCTGATTTATAAAACCGTGTGTACGCTTTCTGTCACAAGTTCCCCATTACAAATCCCAATCAACTTGTGAATGAGCCTTATGTCCCACTGTGTTAAGTCCCACAATTAGCCATAAATGGTTAATGAAATGTCAGTGAAAATTGACATGCATCTAAATGTGCTTGTCATTCCATTCTTTTTGTGTGAGAAAATGGCAAAGTTGGAGCGTAAGACTAATATACTATAAGACTAATATTTCCCAGAGTGTAAAGTTGAAGTGCTTGTGAGTGAGGTCAATGCGAGGAGCAAATTCAGTCAGGAAACTCTTGCTGACAGCTAGCCATGGTCAGCCTCGTTTTCGCCATACACCAATCACAGCCTCTTCTACTAAGAGGGTGGTCTATTTAAACTGGGAAAACTTACTGGTCTGCTCTGCTCACTGTTATTGCTGCTTGCTTGCTAAGCATGCTTGGTTGCTGCTCACCTGCCTCCGGTCCACCTGCTTGGATCTGCTTCTATGTATGCACTGTATGGGGAGGGGGTCTAGTCTGCTCCCTGTTGGTAGGGTATAATGCACTCAGTTGTCCACAGGGAGTAGGCTACATAAAAGCAGATCCATTCATCGCCAAAACTTAAAAATATATTGACCTTCTTATTCAATAAAATAGTTTTAACCATATACCTGAGTTTCTTTACTGAAATGTTAACGGCCTGGATGTTCCTCTAGAATCTTATTATTAGAAGTCAGTAATTTGATATGGAGCATAAAGAATTGCTTGAAAGGTCATTAGAACATTTTACTTTATTTCACTCTTTTGCCATCAGAGTCGCCATTCCTCAGTGTGTTCCACTTTCCTCCCACTGTCCAAAGACAAGCAAGTCAGGTGAGGAGACTCTAAGCTGCCCATATTTATGAGTGTGTTTGTCTGTCTATGTCAGGGGCCGCAAACTGAGTGTTATGGAGGGCTGAGAGTCTGCAGGTTTTCATTCCAACCAAACACTACACCAGATGATTTCACTGATTATCACACGATGGACTTGTCCAGGGTGTTTCCTACCATCCACCCAATGCATGCTGGGATAGGCTCCAGCCTCCCTGTATCCCTGATAAGCTAGTATGGAAAATGGATGAAGCTGGCCTGCACCAATTTTTAGCACAGTCAGTAAGAAAAAAACTCTACTGTGCATGTACACCTGCGGGATACAGAGATACAATATCTATAGGCGTCTCAGGCAGCCACACTGGTTCACACACTTTAGCTCACTTGGTAGGGGAGTCTTGGGTTCTAATACCAGAGTACCTGCACCAATCTGGGCGCAGTTTATCACAAATTATGTGTTTGTTTGTATCAGAAAATCTGCTTCAGTTTACTCACCACTACTGAGCAGATTGTTGAGCAAGGTCAACAATCAAATTTGAGTCTGTTTATATTGTAGAGTTTGTCTCTATCACTGTGCCATTCAAATGACTAATGTAGCCCAGGGGTGTGAGCTGTGAGCCAAAAGCACTGATGCACTTTTGTCTTCATGCAATTAGCAATCCTGACTTGTACACAATATGGGTACCCCCTAGGTTTATATTCTTTGAGTGAACAGATATTGAGCCTAAAGATACTGACAGTCCCCTTGGAGATTTCTAAAGTGTCTCCTTCCTAACAATATTTTGTTGAATCTTGTGTAAATAAAAGTTACTATTTTTGATAAACCTGCCTCTTATTGGTTGTTTCCCTCACGGGGTCCGGGACATGTATCTTGGTGACACTAAAGTCAACAAGTGTTACGTTACCATCTGTAGTAATGATTTCTTCCATCACAAAACCTTGACATCTACAGTCTTATAACTAACACAACAACAAGCACCCACCACTGCAAATGTAACCTTCTCTCAAAGAATTTATTTTTACTTAGAATATAGAACACTTAGAACATTCTTCCCAACATTAATAGCGACCCAAAATGTGGAATATATGTAAAGGACTATTAACCACAAAAGAACAATTTTTTTTTTACATTGCTGGCTTCCTTTTTCTCACTCCATCATAGTGATGGAACAAATCGATGGTATGAAAACCCATTGTTTCCATATAGTGGCTCCTAAAGACCCCAGCACAAACCCATGTTGGCCAGATCTGTTACGGTGATTACGCCCATATGCAATATCCTTTAAAGTTGCAGGGTCATGGTGTCAGACATGTGCAAAAATGTCTGCAAGTGCTGTTCATTAAGTCTTATAAAGCTGAGCTCTCTACATATGGGTGGACAGACTGTTGCCAACTCAAGGTCAATAACAACTTGAGTGGAGATCCCCTTTCTGCCTCTTTCCCTGTGGGAGTTGGTCAAATATGACATTGTGTGGCTTTCTGAAGCTTCTTTCATATGCCACTCATCTGTTTAAACCATTATGTCAACAAGAAACCCAACATCCTAAACACTGTTAGGGCTCTGTGTTTCAGCGTCAGCATCATTTTGAACCTTAACTTTAGAATATATGCTGTCTGTAGGAGTTCAGTGGATGAATATTGTACTCTGCATTGCATCTCACTCATGTTCCTCTTGCGTGTGAAAATATACAACACTTTTGAGATCTGAGCGTGTCCATGATTGCTAATAAAAGGGAAAACATGCAGGGTACTCTGAAGAATGATAAAAAAAAAAACTTCCTCTGTCCAAGGTCCTCTGTGAACCAGCTTTTTAATTAAAACCACTTGTTCCCAAACTTGAACTCAATGTTTCCCATTAGTCATGTTTGAGGGATTACAGACAGCACCAATGAAAGTCAAAGATTAAATGGAAAACGCAGATGTGTGAACAATGCAGCTTGTTTTATTGCCATCACAGCCGTTTAGTAATTATGAAAAAATAACCTGCATTGACAAGGTTTCCTAATTCCACTTGCAAATAAAGATGACATTCCTTGGAAAAAAGCTAAAATTGTGGGAATCGTTTCCTTGGTTTGCAGGTCAGCAGGGGAGGAGGAGTGAAGTTTGATCTTAAAGCAATGTGTCCTCCTTTTTCATCTAATAAAACCTGGAACAGTTAGGCTGTTAACTGATCCATGTCTTTCCAGGTTGATTTTGTCTTAACTTTGGTGATAATGGAGGTTGACATTATTTTCCTTATACTCACACTTGTGACCATTGATTATGAAACAATGTAAGTGGAAACAGAATGTATACAAAATGTCACTTTTTATGAAAAGACACCATGATCATACTTTTAAAGCTGATCTGTATTAATGTGGCTATCCTGAACAAGCCTATGCGCTGGGATGTTGACCATTTTCCTTAATTCAAGTTAACAGGCAGAGGCACATAAAAGGCAGAAGTGCAAAGCAACACTTTAATTGCATCATCTGGGCAGTGAATAACTTTCATATGGGCTGCACACACACTTATGATGGGCCTGCTATCAGGTTTAACATTCTGTGGCCTGTCTATATGCATTGTGAATTGTTAGTGACCCTTGGCCCAGGGTTGTTATCCCAGTCATGCAGGCCTCCTAGATTCCTCCTCAAATGTCTCAGGACAGGCAGGAGGGCAGCCTGGATTGCTTATACCCCTCCCTCATTTCCTAGTCCCCTCGTCTGAAACATCATATCCACACACACTGAACTTGGCAGAGGATCAGTGAATTTGAAAAGCATGCCTGTACATTAATTAGGTGGTCCATGGACACACAGCTACCATAGGTATATGTCTTTTATTATGTAACCCATATTTGACCTTTCAGATGTTTTTAAAAGTATTTTAGAGTAAGGCCTACTGAGATTCCTAAAATACACAAAGTGATGCATCAGCAGTGTGATTTGGCATTTAAAATAAGCAGGGGGTAATACATTGTTCTTTAGTGCCTGCTTCTTGATGAAAGAGTGGAAAAAGTGAGGGATGGAACAGCAATTACATTTTTTTACTGTATCCAGCACTGGAGGGAAGGAAAAGCAGCGATCAGTAATGAGTTTGGTTGTTGGCCCAGTGTGATTATTAAGAAATGCTACTGATAACAGTATGAAGTATATCATGGCACTGACATTTGTAATCACATCCTTGCCTTCCCCCTCTCTTTCTGTTTGTGAATTAGCAGCCTGTCAGTTCCCCAGCAGATTTGCAGAGAGAAAAGAAAAAGAAAAAAGAAGAGAAAGGACTGTGCAACGGGTTCACAACCAGGTATGAAAGTAATTTTTTTTGCTTTTCAGGATTTCGGCATATTTATGGGGCATTACTGTAGGAGCGCGCTGTTTAATGTTATTTGCAGAAAGCACACATTGTTTGCATCAAGCTTACAAAAGCTGAAGGCACAGCCAAGTGAGCCATGACCTTGCAGATACAGAGCCAAGCTGCACAAAGCATATGGGGTTCAGCATTTGTGAGAGCTCCACACAATTAATAATGGAACCAGGTTACAAACATAATTGTTTGAAACACTGCTTGTCCTGAAGCTGTGTGTGAAGCAGCCTAAGGCACTCATATAAAGCCCAAGTAGAGAGCCGTGATATGATGCAATAGCCCATTCCATCCATCCACTGCTCAGTTAGAGGAGAGAAGGAATAGACCTCTCTCTTATCCACTGTGTCAACTATGTACTGTGAATATCTACATTTTTAACAGGTGTCTTTGAAGATGCTTTATGTTGTTTGAATGTGGAATGTGGCATCATCACATTATCTTCAGCAGTCTTGTTTTCTATTGGTCTTGACCACAAGTGTTTTAATGCTGCTGAAAGCAAGTGAACAAGAGATGGTAACTCCTCTGGCACTCCACCAGGCTAAAACATTTTTTCCTCAAGCTTTTCAAGAAAGATGCTATGTCATACAATAGCAGTGTGTATAGTAAAGTGGAAAGATAGAGGCCCTACATTGTCCTGATTACAGAAGTGTAACCACTGACTCTTAAGGCTCACTCACATCTAAAATATGGTGTGCTTTTACTCTGGTCAGCCAAATGTGAAATAAATAAAAAGAAAGGAAAATGGCTGCTCTCTGGGCTGTACCCTTGGTCCCTTGCTCTTTGTTAAAACCATATCTCTGCTGCTCCATTGCCCCCAGCTACATTAAATCCCATTAAATTCACCTTCATTAAAGCAGTCCGCTCTACTCCTTGCAGCAGCCCTAATGCGGGCCTCTCAAGGACAGAGCAGTAATGAGGGTGGACTGGAGTTAACCTTGAAGACTACAGGTTTTCATTTCCAAATCAATAACTTATGGTTCAAAACTGTCACTAGATCCAGGCTATAATTTTCAAGCATTAATTGTGTGGATTATGTTTCTCTTGCAGTGAGAAGGTATTTAACTTTAAGCTGCAGTGTAGATATTGCATTTAGCATTGATTTTTTTTTCTTTCTCTTACACAATAGGAATTGACAGCTTGCACATTTTATATATCAGTGAGTTTGTGTGCATGTGTACAGTTTGCTGCGCAGCTGGGATAACTTAGGGAGATTGTATTTCAGAGGCTCATTTTGCAGTGTATAAATATTTAGGCCACCGGTGCAATTTTCAACAGTGAAACCAAACAGCGGGCAGTTTCAATTTCTTCTTCTCCTCCATTCAAGATTGCAGCACAGTGTCATCATTCACTCCAAAGAGGTGGAAATATCAGAAATCACCATCACATCCATTTTAGGCAAGTTCGGTCAGTCACCAGCTGTCAGAAGAAGTGGGAAAATCTGAATTATGAATGAAAAGAATTAACATGTGGATGATAGGCAGGCAGCAGGGAAAGGGGAAAAGAAAGAATACCTGAGCTAAAGGAGAGAAGGTGTTTCTACTCCTTTCATTCTCCCTCTTTGTAGTGGTACTGTAACACATATATCGCTCTCCATAGTGGGTTTGCTGTCATTGCCATGTGATCGTATAGAAAGCATTAATTTGTCCTGTGGTGATAATTTCTGCCCGACATGTTCACAATATGAAATATTGGATCTTTTCATGAGATGGGGAGGGCCGGGGTGATCACTGGAGCTTAATTTTTTAATCAACTTCTCTCTTAAATGAGACTTTATTAAATTACAAAGCTCACACAGTGGGAGTAGGACACAAGCCCGGTCTAGAAAGAGCTTTGTGGGATAATTAAATAAAATTAATAAAAACCCTCAGCTAGCATAGGAGAGGAGAATGGGAAGGACAGAAACCCGGCGGACATTTTCATGCTCAGTTCTAGTTTCATTCTTTCTCATTAGTGTGTCGGGAAATTTACCGTGCAGAATTAGAAAAAGAGGAATGGAATAAAATGCCTGTGAGATATTGCTAGATTGTAAATGGAGACACAGTTACATTTGGTTTTACCAAGTTATTTTCATGTACAGTATACAATGAATTTAGAAATTAAAGGCACCTATTATGGCTACTGTGCCAGAGGGAGGAGATCTGATAACTTTGGAAAGATTCTGTAGTCAAGCTCAAAGGTCTGAGGATGGAGACAACATTATCATTCTTCAAAGCTCTTCAAAAACAACAGTTAGCATCTGTCATTCAGATCCCAGTAACCCAACCCACACTCTTCATAGTAGTAAGTAAGGATAGACATGACTGGCCCGCATTTATAAAAAAAAAAATAGAAGAATAGAATAGATTACTGCCCTTAGGAATATCATTTTGCAGAACATCCTGAAAGAAACAATTGCATAAGCCTATAGGGCCTGTAATCCATCAAATCCATTATCTACAGACACACCACATCAACCTGCATTTGGCTACATAATGTCACATGAAGACACAAGACTAAAATCACAGCAGGGCATCAATAGGCCTATAACATAGGACTAAAAGAAAATAAATAAGCAGGTGGACGTTAATGAAATGATGACAAATGTCATAAAGCCTTTAGCAAATGTCTGCCTTCTTGCACCGCGGTGGTCTATAGATGGTAAAATGGCACAAGTGAAAAACACTGTAATGCAACAACAACTAGCTGTACTCAAGAACTGTACTCAAAGAACTGGATATAATTGCATACAAAAAGGCATACCTTATTTAACAGTGGTTTCCTCTTTTCTAGCCTGCATTTTGATTGACACTTCATTTGTTATCTATCACAAAAGTATAAATCAGCTCTCAACTCTTGACCTAACTTTGGGTCAACCCACTTTAAGAGAGATAACAGTACACTTTACACTGGCCCATTGCATTGTGATTGTAAACACCCCCAAACTGTTGGGGTCCATTGGTAGCTAAATATGCATCCAGGAGATTTCTCTTGAAATGATTTCTTGGCTTGGCCTTGGGAAGAGATGCCAGTGGGCTGTTTTCTGCATCAATCTGGTTCTACCAGCCTGTGAAAGCGTCTAGTCCACCAGGAATAGTCCTAGTTCCCCAGATGTTCCTAGAAATGTTCCATTGGGCTCACATCTGATTATAGAAAACCATTGACTTATGGCCAATATTATTAATATGCTGTTCAGACCATTGACTAACCAGTCATCGTTGGATGAAGGTAGTCATTCCCAAATGTTGTGTTAGTAGCACAGTGATTAAAATATTCCTATGAGATAATAAAACAAATAAACTAGGTAGGACATTTTCCCTGCATTAGTACAGAACCACCATCACTCACTTTCACTAGACTTTATTTTGATGTTTCCTTCATTCTAGTCATGCTTTACACCTCACCAATGTGGGCAGGTTTCCCAGTCTTTACCCAGACCTAAGGGAATAGCTGTGTAGAGAAGTTCATGTAGGTCATGCGTGAAGCAAGGCTGTGTTATTGAAAACACAGCAAATTCTAATTCAGGAGATTGTGTCTGCGAGCATTTTAGAGATTTGTTGTATTGTTTTTAATGGAACACAATGTACCTTAGAGTCATTGGGAAAAGCCACTGGTGGCACGCTTACTGTACGTGAAAGGCTTAATTCAGCATGTAATGTGGCTAATTGGAGCGGTGATATATTGCCATTGTTAAGAGATCCACAGAGGTCACATTTGTCTTCTGTGGCAGAATATGAGATGGGTATTTCCTCTTTGTGTTGACAGCTTTTGTGTCATGTTTTCCCCAGATGTAGGATTTATTGTATCCTGTTCTGTGAAGCAACCTCCTTACCAGGTTGTTTTGTGTTTCTCCCGTAGTCGAAAATGTCCGTGGCCTACTAGCCTCGTTTTAATATTGCCTTTAACATTTCACACAGCTGTCCTTGACATTTTGGAGAGTCTCATGGTTATTTATAGTCTCTTAAAAGGTCCCACGTTGTACAGTGGACTATTGTTGCAATGTCCCTCCTGTTGTCTCATTTAGAGGGCTGCAATCCAGCCATGTGTTTTTAACTTAATTCTTGGAGATTCAACTGATACGTGTAAGTGTAAGGGAAAAATATCTCAGAGGTCCTGTGGTTTTAGGGCTGGATATCCTATGCAACAGTCCTGAATGTAAATATGTACCATGGTAACCCTCTCCTCTTCAAGCACCATGAATACGTCCAATAGAAGAACCTCTGTTTGAAATGCCTCTGTCTCCGGGGCACTTCGTTTGATGGGCTGTGGTTATGTAGCTGCTTGGTCAAATTGGTTGGAGACTTTGGTGGCTTTGAGGTGCTTGTGATATCTTATTAGGACAGCTTAGTGGTCCCCATCCCCAACACTAGAGATATTTAACTATATTCTTGCTGATCAGAGCTGACAGGGGAAGAGACTAAAGCCTTTTTTGGTGTTGGTGTGGTTTCACCTCCAACTACCCCTAAAATCAATCTCTGGCATGACCAGGGACGCTGTGTTGGATGGAGAAACAATTACTCAGAATGGAAAGCCAACATTATCTTTCAGTGCACAACGTGACTGATAGTTGGGATGTGAAACCCATGGAGAAATGTGAACCAAATGAGGGGTTCTGGGCCAGGAGGGGTGTCTCTGAGGGGTGGTTTGGTTGAAACCATGGCAGCGGTGGAGTCTTGTTTGAATTAGTTTACACTGGCCAAATGAAAGCACCCTGCTGGGATGCAAAAAAATAGCCTGAAGGCCCTTTCAGACTATCTGTCCTTGAAAGACATATTTATATCTTCCAGACAAGTTATTAATCACTCATGTTTTTGAAGGCTAGTGGTTCTGAGAGGGCAAGAGAAAAAATAGAGGGCAATGTTATTAACACATTTCATAGAGTTAAGCCATATGCCACATAGTATAAAAAAGTATATATATTAAGTATATGATTAAAACATTGATTCAATTTATTGTCATCAGAACATACCATTTTTTGTTCAAGGTCTTGAAAGTAAATGTGAGAGTTGTCTGGTCTCCAAAATAATCCCAACCTTTCTTTATTTTATTTAAACCTGAAGAAGTCTGAATGTGCCCAGGAGCTATTAATTATTTTGTCTGTAAGAAAGTGTATTCTCTGGTACCTTAAGATGTGGTCTAAGGTCAGTGAGGATGCATGGTATCTGCTACTCAGTGTGTGAGCGGTGTATTGTTGAATAAATATGAGGACAAAAGGAATATTTTATCCTGTTCATTGGTTTGACAAATTTGTGTCTCTGGCTTGACCACCTTTTCAACTACACTCCTTAAAATGTTCTTTCTTTCTTCATTGTTTCTACAATGTTGCTCCTTCATTAGATTTACAAGCAGCTTCTTTTCAAAAAGCTTTTGATTTCATAATAATGACTGGTAATAAAGTTGAGCTATGCCCGCTGGAGAATTATAGACGCGTTTACGATCCTGCTTGATGAAAATTTTGATTATGGTCAATGGATGTTTTACTTCCTGCCAGTGGACCTTATGCCATGTGGTTGTGATAGGACACCCCACATTAGACATTTTGAAGGATCCTAATTCAACTCATAATTGCTCATGAATGAAAGTGTTATTTATATTGTGGGTATACATGTTTTAGGTTTGCCCAGAGAGTGCTGCAGTACTGAAATCCTACTTTTTTCAGAGGATTTATATAAAGGAATACTCTGAATTTATGCATTGGGATATAGTGTTCTGTCTTGTAGGACCGCACAGTCCTCCATTCTCCATGGCCAGAAACAAGAGAGTATGTCCCATCACCTGCCTCACTTATGCAGAGCTTCATAGTGAATAAACAGGAAAGGATGGAATGGATGACTCGTACTCTTGAGTACTCAGAATTATTTTCTAGGGGTAAGGGTATGTTTTCCCATTCTGAACTGATACTCATACTATCGTATAAAGCTAGGAGGAATTGTTATAGTTGTTGGAGAAATAGAGTGTGCCATAAAAAACATTTTCTGTCTGGATTTGAGTGCTATTACATTCAGCATGACGTTTTCCTGTTCTGCATTTCTGTATTTGCTTCCAGTTGTGCATTTGCACAAAAATTACAGGAAATTACAAAACTGGGAAACGACCAAAACATCCAATACTTAAAATGCCCTAAGTACACCCACTTCACTTGTCCTTCCAGAGCATGATGTTTCATGTCAGTCAGAAAATCTTTGGCTGGACTTCAAAGCCGAAAACACGGTAATTCATATTGCAGCACCTAACATTGTGCTTACAGTCACCACAAAGCGTGTAGTTAGGCTAATTCAGTTAGCTCAAACCTCTTCCAGCCAAAGCTCTGAAGTTTTAAACTCCTGCCCAGTATATTGTGAGATTACAGACACTTTTATGTCTCTCTGTCTATCAAACTTTATAATGCTCTGATTTCTACCCCACTGGCACTGTCCTTTAATTAGATTATACTGGAGGAATAACCAGAGTTCAAAATGCCAATTTGTGTCCCAGACGGTGTAAAATTTGCTGTTACATTGCTGCCAAACAGAGCAGGTGAGAGCAGACAAGGTCCTCAGGCAAAGAGTAGCTGACTGCTCTTTAAGTCTCTCTCTCTCTCTCTCTCTCTCGCTCTCTCTTCCCTCTCTGCAGTCAGATGCCGGGCCTCCAACATGAGAGGATAAATAAACACGTTATTCAAGTGTCCTACAATCACAGAAAAATACAAGAGATCATGCAGTTGGTGTCTCCAGGGTAGATTTCAATATATAGAGAGCAGTGATATATGAAGAATATGTTAACTCACACACTAAACTAATTTCAGACTGAGCAAGAGGTCAAGAGAGTGTCTAGAGCTGGGTGCAAAAATAAAATGATAGAAACATAGTATTTAACTTACCAAATGGTTTGCCATTTGTGGATGTGAGCCAGGAAATGTGATAATTGTCACAAAGAATAATCTCAAAATATCATGACTGCAGTGAGCCATGTTGCTTCCCATAACAATCAGGCTTTTTTATTTAGTCTGTTACAAATCTATAATTTACATTGAAAATAGTAACCCTGTGTTTGAAGAGTATGGCCAAAGAAAGCAGCAAAGTGAACAGCTGTAGGTAATTAGAGTGGGCCCAGGAATGGCCAGGGATTCAAAGTAAACATGGACGGTTTCCACAATCAACAACATTTACAAATGTAGAAGAAGGAAGCTACTGAATTTGTGAAGAATGTGCAGTGGGAATGGAAAGCGCAGAGGCATGAAGCCAGCAGATGGTGAAAATTAAATACATGCGGCATGTGGCTAACAGGACTGTGGGTTTATTCTTCTGATGGTGGACCCTGGAGTTCTTGAGGGCCAGAGGACAGCTGTTCCGGGTTAATACTTACAGGTTTACATCCAGCCAAGCATTACTAAGATTTTTTTTTAATGCATTTCCCTCAGGGGAAACTGACTTTTTATTTTCGGTGCATATCTATGGCCCGCTACTGTTGTTTGCAAGAGTACACATATCAAGTGTAATTCCTTAAAATTATTCAGGAGTCAAAAGTCTGCAACACAATACAATTGGTTATTGAGTTTGATTGGCTTCAAATAGCTGGATGAAACCAAACTCTGGTCGACGTATGGCCCCAGAGAGCTCAAACTCTTTCTGGCATGCTGCTGAAATATTTGAGCCCTTCAGTGCCAAATGGTTCTACTTTAAATTGCTGAAAAGTCTTGAATTGAAGATGATTGGCAGGAGGAACTTATTCTCTTGTGGCTTCGTGTGTGCCCTCAGCTGGTCCTTGGTAACTTTTTATACCAGCACCAGGTAGATTTTCTCTGTCCTGTGAGGTCTAATAGACTACATAGCGGTCTTTAAGCGGTTGGCCGTGAAGAATGTATCATAAGGCAGATACATTCTGAGCTGTTCCTCTATAATTAATAGCATTGTAATATTTCATAGTAAAACCCTTTTTCCCCATGCCCTGCAGACATTAGGTGGATTTTTAATTGAAAGACATATGAAAGAAATATCTAAGAATCTATTTATTTTGCAATTTAACTTTGTTTTGTGTTTTGAAATCTGTCAGTAGTTTTCCAGCATTACTTTACACCATAGCAATAGATTTTTCCTTTCTATTAAGTTACAGCCTGAAATGTCTTCAAACTATACATGTTTTGCTTTGGCCTTTTGAAATACCACAGTAGAGGCATCAGTAAAAAATGGATGGCTGGAAGTGACCCAGCAGAATGCATTGTGTTAAGTCTGTCTCTGTATGGCGTCCCTAAACTAAATATTAGCACACTGGCTGGGCAGCCAGAGTGAGGTGGTTCTTTTACCCCCTCCCTTGAAACAACTGTGTTGTGTTCATTCCAAATAGCTGCCTGACATTATCCTTCTCACGTCTTTTTGGCTGTTGCAACAATAATATACCAATAATATTTCAAATAGTAGTGTCATAATTTATGAGCACTAATCTGTGTAGGTATTCATTTTGACTTGATGAAGCGGTGGGAGAGTCTAGGCTTGAGAGCGTAGGTTTTGTTTTTCAAAGCCAGGCACAACTTCAGAGAAATGAAGTTTAACATTTGCTTTTTGTTTAACCCCATGGTTTGAAGAAACAAAATATTGCCTTTCACTGGTAGAGAAAGCACTTCATTAGAAAAAAGCACCATGCGGTGCCCATTCATTTCACTGTTAATATTTCAAAATGTCACTAATGTGCATAGTTTGTTCTTTACAGCAAAGCTTGAGTAGTCCTGCCTATATATATGTGTATATATAGAGTGACATTTTCTTGGAACCCATCGGAGAAAATAATGCATCCAGTCTTTTGGTGTTATTTTCAAGACAGTATAAAATGAATACAAAAGTGGGAAACCATTGTTTGCCAGGAAACAGGTCCTACTTTAAAGATGCTATGTTTATGTTTTTCCCATTCATATTTGTGAAATTAGTAACATTTATAGTGGTATCACAATTGACAGTAATATAGAGTGAAGTCCTGTGCAGGTTGCCTTTATAAGTAACCTGTTTTTTTTATAATCCTCAAGCACAGAAATTGGTTTTAATGTTGATGGTCTTCCATGAACAAAGTTAGTCCTACAGTGCTGCTTGTACCCAATGGACAGAAAAGTCACGATGTGTCATGATCGCCCTCCCTGCCTCTGACTCCTCTCACCCCTCTCACCTCTGCCCCCCCGGCCAGGTGTGCCTGTTCGCTCACCCCACTCAAGACTGGAGGTTGGGTAGTTTTATGACTTAATCACTGCCGTCAGATCCCATCAGAGCCTAAGATGAATGCTGCCAGCTGTTCTCTTCCTGCTCTCCTTTTTTCTCTCCCGGTCTCACTCTCTCTTTCCCCCTCTACACGTCAGACATGCTCCACATGCAGTGGCCTCATGGTGGTGGTGAAGCTCCGTCCTTGGTGAGTACTTTACAGTATGTGAACCCAACAAACAGGTTATTAAAGGCTCTGAAGATGTAGACATGAAGCTGCAGTACAGACTCACTTCAAAGAGAGGAAATACGGTGGGGTCTTTCATTGTGGGGTTATATTGTTCATTTTTATTTTGCAGAGATACGGCTTGATGTGTCAGATAAGACGGTACATATTCACTCCAAGTGTTCCCCTGTGGATTCAATGATAGGGAGATATACATTATGTATCTCATGTTAAATCATTTTTAAATGCAGTAGTGGGGTTGGGGGAATGGTCAAATCTCCATTTAAGGAGTGATGTTTCTTGTGGCCAGGGGGATGTTGGACAAAGTTGGAGCCCTCCTGCTCCCTGGAGGTGGGCTAGGATCATTAGTTTTAGTTTTTGAAGTGTTTGGCCTTTTGATGTTCCTACGTTCTCTTTAGGCAGCCTGGCCTGAAGGATATTTAATATCACTCCCGCAAATTTCCAGTTAGGAATAATTTGAGCTGAGCATCTGTCAAAGGAACAGCCATTTAAATACATTGGTCATGGTTAAAGAGGCATAAAATGAGGCCAGATTAGTCGGAGCACCTTTCTCTGAAGGCTGGGTCTGGTCTAGTGGGGGCCAACCTGAGGCGCAGGGGCCCACCAAAAATGCTCTTGCTTCCAATTCATTAAGAATAACTATCTAACACCACTGGGTTTCAAACTCTCCCTGGCCTGCCCTCCCCAGGACCAGCAATGCTTGCTGCTGCTCCTGCTACTGTGGCATAGTGGGGATTGTCTTAGGGTCTCAGTTCCTTGATATTTTATTTATGAATGTTCAGGATAGTTGGGACTAGACTGGATTTCTCTCTGTCTCTCTGATGCCCTGAGTAACGGGGGACTTCAGTATCCCCGGTGTCTTCACTTCAAAGATTCCCCATGTGTTTCCACTGGGGTGTGCAGGAGGACCTTTATCAGGGTATACAATCTGAGATTATACTTTATCACCAAGAGAACCATGAAAGAGCATGCGTTACGTTCTCTGAAAGCAGCTGTCTGTGCATATTGCAACTGACTGGGCCTGGCTGAAAATCTTTTCAGCTTTTCTTCTCTCGATCAACCAAAAACAAAGGCACAGCCATTCCCTGAACCACAGCAGGATGCATTATGAAGCAGAAAGATGGGAGATTGTTTGATTGAGTTTAGTAGATCTTGGTTAGTTCCTGCACTGTGAATTTCCTTGTCATGACTTTTTTCATTTATTGAAAACCGGTTTTAATCAATGCTTAAATAGTGTGGTCATTCAGATCACCAAGGAAGTTGTGTCTGGGGCAAGTGTACATTTTTGGAATAAGAAATAAATAATAATATTACTAGTAAGTTGTAGGTTTTAAGTTTAAGACACTTTGTACTTTTAAACAACTTTTGAGTGCAACTTTGTTTGTTTAATGTACTGTCCTTTCTCAGTTAACTGAAATTAGAATTGATTTATGTTGAGACACCTAATATTATAAAATATCCTATTCTATTTTTATTTTATATAAGAATGCCATATATAAAGCTTTATGCTTTAAGTAACTTTTTGCTTTAAGTTACTCATACAGCATGTAAGGACCGTG
This sequence comes from Gephyroberyx darwinii, assembly GCA_900660455.1. NCBI lineage: Eukaryota > Metazoa > Chordata > Actinopteri > Trachichthyiformes > Trachichthyidae > Gephyroberyx > Gephyroberyx darwinii. Next base: position 94,240 of record CABFOQ010053647.1, read on the forward strand.
AAAGGATAGGGGGTGAAAAGGTTTTTAAAGTTGGTGGGAAACATATTCTTTCACAGACGCCTCCTTTACCCCTGTTCCACATTACTCTCTCTGTCTCCCCACCTGCATTGGGGCTGGCTGGGTGTCTACAAATGAAGACAGGTTGCGTGAGCAGAGCGCCCCAGACGCTGTCTTTGGGGGGAAATAAACAACACATTAGTTCCAGGTTGCCTTGGAACAGTATGAAACAGAAGAATGGAGAGGAGAGGTTAGGGGAAGTCCACTGCAGGAGGGAAGCTGGGGAATATTAGTGGGCAGGGACATTTTGAAGTCTGAGTTTGCTCAAGCACCTCTCTCTCTCTCTCTCTCTCTCTCTCTCTCTCTCTCTCTCTCTCTCTCTCTCTCTCTCTCTTTCTGTTTCTCTTACAGTCTGTCTCTCT
>CABFOQ010053649.1:0-10851 GCA_900660455.1 Gephyroberyx darwinii
TTGGACCGGTCACCAAGTGTTAGTTCCTTCCTCCAAACTGCAAGTTTGGCATATTGGGCATATGTACTCACACACACTCACAGATACATGCACACACACACACACACACACACACACACACAGGGGGCATCCAGGATTAGAAACATGGATGGCTATAACATGTATACACACACACACACACACTCACAGATACATGCACATGCACACAAGCTGCATGTCCTCCCTCTCTCGTTGTGCATGACTGCCTCAGGAGCATCATGGCCACGTTGTTGGAGACCGAGGGGGAGGAGCCTACCGCGGGGAGACGGCTCTTTGATAGCAGCGTGGTCAGGGCTGGAACAGTACGACCTCTGCTGGCACGCAGGGCAGCAGATGGTGGCCCCGGGGTCAACGAGGCAGGTTTCAAAAGGCATTTAGCAGGTCCATGACAGACACATGGCCAATGAATCGGACTTTATATTTGATTCAAGACAAAAAAGAGAGACAGGAGTTAGAGATGCATCCAGAACTGAGTCAAGAATATTCCATTTTTTATAGAGACTACTTCATTTTGTTGGTTTTATCAAGTGATGCTTCTGGAAGTTTGACCTTCAGTCGAGCTGGTGGTCAAGAGTCCATTTTCCTGGTTAAAGCCGAAGAGATCCTTTTGTAAAAACCAACCTTGTAGCACATCAGGAGCTTCTGCCGGCTCTTCTAATGTAGAAACTTCATCAAATCTCTGAATGTGGTAGGAAAGACAGCTGGCTAAAAACAAGTGTCACAGTCCTCAGAGGTTCTTGGTCCAGACCTTTAGAGGAGTCCTCCCGAAGGTGAGAGCCGGAGATTCAGGTTAGAGAAATTGATTGAAGTGGCGTTGATTGAAGTGGTAGTTTGGTTTTGGTGTTCTGGGGTCTGAAGCATCCTCCAGAGGGAATGAGCAAGATGATGAAACAGAAATTGAAAACCTTTCCTCCCTGTTTGTTTTAGGCCTTGCACTCTTTATTATCGGCTGCTTGTCATGTCAGTGAGTAACGCCGGACGTTAGGTTAGTTCTACTGTTGCACTTCTTGTTACTTGCTGTGGACAAAAGCATCAGCAAAACGCCTCATTTAAAATGTAACACAGACCTAAACGTTATGATGGGCTGACGTTGTCGGCTGTCCGCTCTTTGCAGCGTTGTTGCTCTTTTCAGCCACTAGATGGCGATGTCAAATTATATTAGCCTATAATATAAACCTCTGACTATTATGGAAATTATCAAAATATTATAGTTATATTCATTTGCAATTAGATTTATTAGATAATTAGTTCTATTTCATATTTGATCTATTTCTTATTGGTTTGTATAAAATTATTTTTGCTGCGCCTTTCAGGAAACAATAATACTACAATCTTATAAAAATAGTGACTCTATAACACATTTTAGAAGGATACTACATAAATATCGCATCAAAACTATACGTCCCTATAAGAAAATTATAGGAATATTATAGTAAAACCATAGGAGATTAAAAAACAACATGAAGTCAATATAAAGTACTACTGACACTGTAAAACAACAAGAATATTACAGTGATTCTTCGGTAGGGACACTTTAAAGTTTCTCTCCCTACAGGACTATGTCAGCAGCCTGCAGAAGAAGGTCTGTGGTGTCTTTTCTGCAACTGCAACACGAAAACTTCAACTTTTCCTCCGTGTGTGTGTGTGTGTGTGTGTACTCTGTAACGCCGCCTCTGTGTAGTCCTTTTAAGTTAACTGACTCAGCGAGGAAAGAGCTCTCACTCTGCCTCCATTTCCGGGTACCAAAAACATCACCTCAGTGCTGCTGGGTGAGAAATGTATTGGCGTTAGGAAAATACATCCCACTGTTACAGACATCTTCTGTTAAAAACATCTAACGTGTATTTGGACCAAATTACACAGACTTTTATGAGACTTCTATGTGGGTAAATTTGTAATAAAAAAAATTCCCACCATTTTTCTCGTTTGACGTTACTTAGACAATGACAGTCTTAGACTTTGCTATTCTCTCTGTGTAATGTGTTTTTATTATTTTTAAACTGTCTTTTGAATTGAAATTGAAATTTTCCTTGGTAATTCTATTAGAAAAATAAAAGAATACAGTGTTTACTTTACATTACTTCAGCTGAAGTTATATATTTGGATCAAATATTTCATATAAATGTGAATTTAACAAAGTTTGAGGTTTTATTTTGTTTTAGTACCCAACAGTGCCCGAAACTGAAGAATCCCCCGCAAACAGCTGAATTAAAGGACAATACGTACTCCATGGCCTGGCACAGCGCCTTGACATGCCAATGGGTCAGGAGGTTTTGTTCTTTGGGACGGAAAGTGAGTTTTGAAAGCCCTTGGTATTGATCAACAGCCCCTGATATACTGGGGACACTATGGGCCGTTAAAACCTCACTCATTGCCCCTTTAAAATAGGCAGAGTTAGACAGCGCCACCTATATTCTACCCAGAGTGCTCCACTGCTTTCTTCTTCTTCATTTGCGATTTATTTGGCTTGGGAGAGCTGAACCTGATCATTAGGCTACTGCCACCTAGTGGTTGGAGTGATGGGTTTAAAAATCAGTGTTAAAACTTGATGTTTTGATGTCTTATTTCCACTAACAGACCGTTCTGCTTGAGAGAATGCAAAGTAAAGAATAGACTAACAATAATCATTCATTTTCCAAACCTTCTTATTCTGCAGAGTCACCAGCGGTTCTCCTATTCAGGGTCAGGGAGTCTGGAGCCAATCCCAGCATGCACTAGACAGGCGACAGTCACACCTATGCACAATTTGCAAATATCTCTATTATTCTTCTTTTTCTTTTTCTTTAGGTAAATACCTTTATAGTATTTATACTACTCTTTGCACCTTATTACCATTTGTATACTGGTTTATTTTATTTTTCTTTAAACACTTATTTATCTTATCTTACTTACTATGTAAAGTCGAGTTCAAGAATTTAATAACTGGTAATGATGTTGCATTGTTATCATGTATATGACAATAAACTTGAAACTTGAAACTTGAAACTTTACAGTCTCCAATCCACCTGACTTGCATGTCTTTGGCCTGTGGGAGGAAACCCGTGCGAACACAGGGAGGACATGTAAACGCCACACAGGAAGGGCCCGGGCTGGGACTCGAATCCAGGACGTGAGCTGACAGTGCTAACTGAGCCACCCAATAATATTGATTATTGCAATTTTATTTGTGACTCAAAACCACTCAGAACCAGCCAGCGCCAAACTTTTGTTGTGGCCTTGGTATGCAGACACGAGAGAAAAGTGAGCATCAACGCAAACCTGACTTCAGATCAGTCACCTCCTTACAGAATCAATGAAGAGCCATTAGGTGGCAATAAAGACGATCATCTGACTCTGTGGTGACGTGTAGTGAGGAACAGAAGACGTCATAAGGGCTTTGGCGCACACTCTCCCCATCGCCGCGGGATTCCAGCGAACCCGGAAGCGCGCAGGAGTGAAACCTCTCGCCTCGCCTGGAGACTCTCCGGCGTTAAACTGACTAGTCGGTCGACATTTTCAGCACAGCATCATCAGCGCTGACGTGGGAACTACGTGAGCGAAGGCACAGGCCATCCACCCCTACTGTAATTAGTGACGAGTCAGACTACGTAAAACTCTGGTAAGTCACCGCAAAGCTGTCACATTCGTTCACCGCAAGTCACAGGGGCTCTAAACAAAATGTGCAAAGACGTCTGCGGTTTGGAACTATTATTAAAACTTTGCACTGCGACAAAGCTGCTGGTTTAGCTTGTCGACACGGGCTGAAATCGCCCCGAGCCGGCTCTGTGAGCTGGCCATGGTTACTTTCTATTCGAGTGTAACAGCAGTGTCAAGCCAGCCGGGGACAGGAAGAACACGGCCGGAAGTTGGGCGGAAAGCTTTGCCTTCAGAATAAAAACGGTCACATATTCGAAAAAAAGCGGCAACGACTGCGCTTTCATTTTCTCCAGATTCTTCCGCAGATGTAGGACACATTCTTCATTTTTACTTAGGTTCTTTTTATTACTCAAAAAAATAAATAAACAAAACATCAATGTTGCCTTCCATTTAAAAGCATAAATCCAGGAAATGTTGATTTTATTTATTACAGACTCCTTAAATGTATGCCGAAAAATCACATAGGTACTTTGTATTAATAAATAAAAGGAAACGTCGTTTTTGCCTTCAAAGTAAAGGTCTTAAAAGCTCCACATTCTTTACGAAAAACATCAGCAATTGTTTTGCATTTACCTCAGAGTTCTTAATCCTTAAGTCCTTCTTAATTATGTCATTACTGATGTTAATTTGTTAAGTTTTGAGTAGCACTTACGTTGCAATATACAGTATGTTTACATATAAGGGTTTTACTTTGAAAATTCTGACCAGAAGTCTTATTATTAATTCTGTCTGGCTTGACACTCATCAAGCCTTCTAATCAGCGGAGAGCAGGCAGGGGTCCCTGGGAGGATCCCAGGGGGTCCTCAGCAACATGAGGGATAGTTTAATTTCACTGATGTTTTGATCATTAGAAGTTTGCACCAGGAGAAAATATATAAGAAGACTTTTCTGATCAAAAGTTACATTATTATATCTCCTCCTTCAGTAGAGACAGACTCTCCTCAGATGGGGGCCCCTTGGACAAAACCTTTATCAAATGGGGGTCCTGTAGTTTCTACTACACCTTGCTGTCTGGCTGGTGGTTGTGACGCTGGCTTTTGGTATCCATAAGATTTTGGGCAAATAAAAGTTTGCAAAGTTATTTAAAGTTTTTGAAGTTTTCTCTGCATCGAGCCAACATAACACAACATTAGACTTATATATGAAAAACAGATAAAGCTGATTATTCTTTACCGGTCATAACCACACTCTTACAGCTCTTCTCCTCTTATTATTTACTTCCTGTCTTTGCTAGAGAATCCAGTTAAAGTGTGTTCAAAAAGCATATCCAAGTTCCTAAAGCTTTCTGTCATGAAGTTTGAAAACGTTCCTCGGGTATTAGTTCATGCAGTCCCAGCTTGCCAGCTCCACCCACTGCAAACCCCACATAATGGGAATGAGCGCTGCAAATTATGGAATACATATTTGTCAGGATCTGTACAAACCGCCTCAGTCAACAGTTATCTTCAGACTGTTTATTGTGACTCAGGCAAATTGACAGATAAATCAAAACATGGAGTCAACAGCGCAAATAAAAAGATAATGAATGTGTTATATCATGCTGCTGCTTGTTTGAAATGTGTTCATTGCTGTGGGACACCTTGTCTCAGGAGCTGAAGCAATCAGTGCCATTCGTTCAGCGTGACTGCCCCCCCCTCTGGAACTCACTCCCTGTGGAGATCCGCTATGCTGGGTCCTTCCTCTTCAGCCAGGCCTTTGGACCCAGCTGCTGAACTGTAGCCCTGTCTTTTTTTGTGCTTTTGTCCTTTGTTTGTCTTCTTATTGTTTTCCTACCTTTTAGCCTAGTTGTTATTTTTCTCACCTAATCTAGTTCTTCTCTTTTCTATTGTTAAGTGCTGGTACCATGAAAGGCGCTCTTAAATTATTATTAATATTAATATTAATATTAATATTGTTGTTGTTATTATGTTGTTATTATTATTATTATTGTTATTATTATTATTGTTATTATTATTATTATTGTCCTCTTGGTCTAGTTATTGTTTTTTTCATTACTTGGAAAGCTTATTTTGAAAAGACACACATAAAGGTTATTATTTTTATTTGTAGTTACAGAAGCAGAGAATGTCTTACATATATCCCTGAGATCACAAATACATTATATCACAAATATATTATATATATATATATATTATTGTGTTAGCATGAGATATCAAACCTCATTTTCTTGAGATCACCGTGTAGTTGTCTCGTCATCTCGAGGTAACAAAACACAAGTCCTTCAATTCAAGTAAAATTTTAATGTCATCTTTAATAGAAAAGCACGAAAAGCAAGTAAAAGTAGATTTTCTCATTATAAATAAGATATAATTCCAATATTGTCGGATCACATAGTGTGACCCCAAATTCACAAGAAATAAATGAACTTAGTAGAATTTAATAAGTAAAAAGTAAAGCTTGAATGTTATAACAGAAAAGCCCATTCTAGTTTCTGCCTGTGTTAGTTTGTGATTAAAGTCAAGTCTGATAATATCCAGTCAGCGAGGTTACAGACGGCTCTGCACCAATCTACATGACATTTACATGACTTTTATATTTACTTTTTATGGGTCATCTTGAGATAACAAGATGATTGGTCACGATCTGGAGTCTTGAGTTATTACCGATATTTCAGTCTCTCATATTGAGTAACTCTAGTTTGACCTCTTGTGATGACCCAATAAAAATTCAAGATCTTGAGATAATCGGATCAGAAAAAATATGTGGGTAACGCTTTTCTTGACTTGCGTAACTGCTAGTAGTAGTATGACTCACCTGTCTGTCTATGTGTCTTGCTATCCGTCTATCTAGTCGACTGACTATGGACTCCTCGGAATCGTCTCAGCCAGAGAGCAGTTTAAATGACCCAGTGACCGATGGAGAGGAGGACCGCAGTGAAGCCAGCCCACCTCCTGCAGCCCTTCCTCAGGTACACACTGCCTCGCTGTGGAGTTTCAGTTACCTCACATTCTCATCTAAAGGAGAAATCCACCCTGGATGAGTTGAACACTGTTAAAACATGGCAGCGTGGCATGGCCATTTTGTAATTTTCATATTTGTGGATAACTGGCCAAAGGTAGCTGCTGTTGAGATGTTTCCAGTCTGATATCAGAAAATGTTTCATGATCTAAAACATCAACGGTAACCGTCAGGTTTTGGTGTCAGCCAATCAGAATCAAAGAGCAAGAGCTTCTTTCTAGACCGACGACCAACAATCATACAGGAGAAATCCATCGAGGAGAGAGAGAGACCAATTTCTCCACCGACAGGAGATAGACCAGAATGCAATGCAGTAGAAGATAGACCAGAATGCAATGCAGTAGAAGATAGACCAGAATGCAATGCAGTAGCCAAGATAGACCAGAATGCAATGCAGTAGCAAGATAGACCAGAATGCAATGCAGTAGCAAGATAGACCAGAATGCAATGCAGTAGCAGAGATAGACCAGAATGCAATGCAGTAGAAGATAGACCAGAATGCAATGCAGTAGAAGATAGACCAGAATGCAGTGCAGTAACCCAGATAGACCAGAATCCAGAAACCAGAAGAAACAAGTTCACACCAGTTCTCTGGGTGTTGTCGAAAGTCACTGTGGGAAACACAGGAAACCAGTAACTGAAGTCATATATAATGTTCATGTTGTTGTAGATGCTGTTTCAAATTGTGCTCTGGAAGTATCACGACCTCTCAAATTTACAAGAAATAAATGAACCTCCCAAAATACTTCAGTACTTCAAAATACAGCCTGGACTCTGAAGTATTTGTGTTTGTTTAACTGCAGCAAGAGTCCAGGACCAGTTTTTGAGTGGGTAGGTGTTGCTTTCCAGAATAACTGCACATGTATCTGCGTGTTAGTATCCATCTACAGTCCATATGCAGTCCTCTTCTCCTTCTCCTCTTCTGTTCAGATGAAAGTTCATCCTTCAACATCCCTGATGAAGTTTTATCATTTTGTCAACCAAGGACTGAGTTGATCCTCTCTAGTACCATAATCTGTTTTGATGTAACTCCGTCACTTCGAATCTCTTCGTATCCTCCAGGTGTCGGTGGGCTCCAGTGGGACAGCGGAGTCCTCTGAGGTGACGGTGGTCCAGCTCCCTGACGGTCAGATAGTGCAGGTCCACGGGGTCATCCAGGCCCCTCAGCCCTCCGTCATACAGTCGCCCCAAGTCCAGACCGTCCAGGTGAGGAGACGTTATGTTCCTTGGCCCCCATCTTCACATTCACCACCGGGACAGTAACGTTGGTCACTGACTGAGCAGCAGTCGGGGTTTAGGTGCCTGGCTCAACGGCACCTTGACAGCAGTTGTCGTTCACTTTCCCGGCCTAGAGTTTTAGAAAATGTCGTGGAAGATTGAAATGAAATGTTGAAAGTTTCAGTTCGGCTTGCTTGTTGATCCACTTCCCTTTGAGGAGGAAACGTCCTGATAGTATCGGTCCTAAGTGATAGTTGGAGCCAGAAATAAGATCTGGGACGTTCACATCACATGTTCAAACGTAAAAACATAGACTCTGACAAATATTGGTCATGGAAACTGTGCTGTATGTCATGGAATAGTCATGGAGTTTGGTGTAGGATCCCTGAGTAGAGACGAGTGGAGATAAAACCCTGTGCAGCCCCAGCTTACACTCATCTCCTCATCTTCATTACAGGAACTTTGCAGACTAAACCAGAAACATATCACAGTTTACACCAGATACGAGTCTGTGTGGCTCAGCAGATGTTGTCATTAGATAGTGAGTGAAAGTAGATAGTGAAGACAGGAAACTGACAAGGGTGGCTAAAGGGTCATTTCACCCAAATCTGAAGTAAAGGCTGAGATGGTTATTGGCACATTTGCCTCCTAGAAGAACAGAACGGTTTTGTTACAAGTTGTGTCAAAAGTAACTGGAGCTGTTCCACAACATAAAGTAACCTTAGAACTATTCACTTCCATCCAACACAGATACAGATAGAGCAGATAGAAACAGACAGAACAGATATTCACCTAATGTGCAATGTATGATGACTTTATGCTTGTAACATCCGTGCACATAAAAAGTTTGCTGAAGTAAAATCTGACAAGTTGACAATATGTTTTACTGCAGTGTGAAACCTCAAGCACTCAGTATTAGTGTTAGACCAATATATCGGTTATTTTAAGAGAGAGAAAGGGGGATGACATGCCACAAAGTTCCCAGGCGCCTTAGCTAACCAGGCCACGGTCCCGATATCGGCTTTTTAGTAGACAATGGATATCGGCCAGTCAAGGTCGTCCACTGCTGATAGGACGGAGGTTCCTCCCTGACCACAGCAACATGAAAACAGTCAGTAAAAGCTGCAATAAAGCCACTGCTAACCACTAAAAAGAATTTCATTATTTTGGGTTTTAACGGAAAGTTTTAGCGTACAAATGCTGTTTCCACCTGACCAGAAATAAAGGGATTCTGGGGGGAAACACTGAATACTTTTTAAAATGTCTTGGGCATTAAAAAAAAGGCACGAAATATCAGTCAATAAAAGAAATATCAATATCGGTATCAGCCTTCAAAAGGCCATATCTGTCAAGCCCTGCTTAATATTGCAACAGATGGAGATGGAGCCGTTTCATTAGAGGTGTGTGATGCAGGAGATACTGTTGAAGGAGCATTCAGGCTGGGCGTGGTGGAGGCGCACTCGGGCGCTCCTGATCTGATGCACTGCAACTCCTAATAGGATTGGCGTGAGCGGTGGGATCTGTGTTTTAAGCTCATCAGTCTAACCTTCACACTCAGGAGACGTCGGCGTTGTGTCTGGAGCATGGCGGTAGCTCCAGACGAATCAAAACATGCCGCTGCAGACGTACCAGAGAGTATTGACCTGTGAGGTAAAGTTGCATGATACTGATAAAAAAAAAAAAAGGATTTTGGTGAATAATGTGATGTGAATTTTGGAGCTTTTTCAATAAAACTTTATTTTTACCACTTGAAAGAAAGTTTGGAGATGGAAAATGAAATGCTACTGCTTAGAATTTATTACTGCTTAGCTTTTTTTATTTTTCAAGTGTAATAGATGATTTTCTAGTGTGCAGCTTTGCAGGCGAGAGATTCTTTATAGCCCCAGTAAACATCTTAAACTCCTTTCACAATAAAGTAAATAAGACATAAGAAATAAGGATTTCATTAAAAGTATTTCTACAAGGAAATTGTTCGAGAAAGGGATCAAACCTGTGAGCGCCACACAGACAGGAGGTACATCAATACCGTCTTCCTTCTGGCGTACAAGAAGTGATAACTTCTACGTGTCCAGCAGCAGCAACAGTGATTTGTTTGGAATAAATAGAAGAAGAACTGGGTAGTTAGCATGAGCAGCGATAGCCACCGTGGCTGAACAGACAAAGAAAAGAGCGCCACCTACAGGAACTCAAACTCCATCAACAGAAGATCCAAGGAGAAAGACGTCACAGTACTGGACACACTGTTTGATTGACAGGTGATCTCTGGGAGGAGCAGCAATAACCACAATGAAGAAGTTATGGGTTACCAGTTAAACCACTGTGGTTGTTTTGGTACAGATAGCCACCGACGCAGAGCTGGAGGACGGAGAGCCGGTCACGGACACACAGAAGAGACGGGAGATTCTCTCCAGGCGCCCATCTTATCGGTGAGCAGACGTCAACAGTAAACACGAGGACTTAAACCGCAGTAGCTACAGTTAATAATATAAAGTTTATCATTTATAAGAATACAACTTTACAGAGTTGAGCTGCTTTCACTTGAATCACGTGAATCTTCTTCCGTGGCAGCAAAATCCTCAACGAGCTTTCATCGGATTCGCCGGGGGTTCCTAAAATCGAAGAGGAGAAGGCGGAGGAGGAGGTGCCGGTCTCCAGCGTTGCCTCAGCACCATCAGTGCCTACCTCCATCTACCAGACCAGCTCAGGGCAATACAGTCAGTACACGTGCTTTTCACTACACCACTGCTAGCTGTGTGTATTTCATTCATTCAGACAGACAAGTAACTGCAACTGGATTTTAACCCTCCACAGTCGCGATCACCCAGGGAGGAGCCATCCAGCTGACCAACCCCGGAAGTGAAGCCCTCCAGGGGGGTCAGACCATGACCATGGCCAGTTCTGCCACCCCCCAGCCTGGAGCCACCATCCTGCAGTGTGCCGCTCAGCCCGGAGACTCCCCACAGCAGTTCTACATCCAGGGAGGACAGGTGCTCATCCAAG
>CABFOQ010053652.1:2265-15772 GCA_900660455.1 Gephyroberyx darwinii
ATATGACAACTATGACGTCAACAGCTCCATGCACTAGGAGATTATTAGATAAACTAAATAGCAATCTACAGTGGGCTAGGATGAAAGTGAAGCCAAGTAAGTCTAGGAGTATTTCCATTGTTAAAGGGAAGGTAGTAGACAAGAAGTTGGGGTAGCCTAAACCGGTAGCCTGACGACCTTGGCAGGCATTAGATGGTGAGGGTTAAAGGGAGTTGTGAGGTGGTGGCATAGAGGGGTGTGTTTCCAGGACGCTGGAATACACAGTTAAGCCTTCTTGAGATGTCGTGGGCCTAACTTAACAAAACATTGGTGAAGGAAGGACTTGATAACCCCAATGACGCTGTTGGCTAGGGTAGGTAACTGGCGAATGGTGCCATCTGAGGAATGACTATGTAGATCTATGATAGTGTAGCCTGATGTCTGCTATGGTGTTGCATCTGATGGTGGTTATATCACTCGCTTGTTTGTTTTTTTTTAATCCGAATTGGGCTTCTACATGAGTTTACCTTGGATTATGGCACAAGGGATAGTAACATCTTGTCCTGTGTATTAATGAATGCGCATGTTATGTGCTCGGTGTGCAAAAACGTCTCTGCACTGGAGTCGAAATGTGGGGCGGGCAAATTCTTAGCAGTTTGCTTTGGCAGAAAAAAAACAAGCCTGATTCTTTATTTGCAATATCATCTGGACCTATGTGTTTGGCCTAAAGATGGTATTGAGCTTGATATGTGCTATTTACTTCCCAACCTTTGTTGTTTTGTTTTGAGGAGCTTTGACAACAGGGATAACAATCTGCAAATGCCAAAGTCAACTTTTGCCGCTGTTGTCTTATTGTCTGCTGCAATATTCGGCTGTCATTCCTCAATCCATCTCAATCTGGTTTGTTTCAGGGTTTCCACCTGTGTAGCTTTTAAAGGCCGATACCAAAGGCGATATTCAATGTCTTTAGCTTTCAATGTTGTTTCCCCCCAGAAGCATATCTTTATCAGAATTGAAAAAGCCTCTGAAACAGCATTTAAAACACTGCACTGAAAGCCAGACTAATGAAATAGGTGGGTTAGCGGCTCCTTAAGGCAGGGGGGAGGCAGGTTTCATTACAGGTTTTACAGACTGACATCCCTGAAGCTGTTGAGGAAAATCTTCCCACATCACAGTGGAAAGATTTCTCTGGTCAGACATCTGAAATAATATCAATAATAACAATAGCAAAACCAATAAAAATAATAAGAACACCAATAATAACAACAATAATAATACTAATAATAACAACAATATTGACAACAATAACAACAACAACAATAATAATAATAATAATAAAAACAGTCACTAGCTATGGTCAGGGAGAACTTCCGTCATATCAGAGATGTACAACAGCAACTGGTCGATAGGTTTTTAATATAAGGCCATCTAGCCAATGTTTGTGTTAAACTTAAATTTCGATATTACTTTGATACTGAACATTCAGTACTTTCGCCAAACGTGTTGTTCAAGCTGATGTTCCATTTCAACATCACCTTCGGAAAGTGTGTATGTGCGGATTGGAATTGTTTTCTAGAATGAGAGCGACGTTTGTTTCTGGGAGACTCACCCTCTTACGCAGTGGTCTAAGGAGATCGGACATGTGGCTCAGGTGTCCAGTCTGATGCCCGTGGCCGCAGTTTCCACCTTTAATCGGCAGCTCCTTGGCACTCAACAGCGAATGGCGGAAAGGCTCCAAGCCTCCGACTGGCTCCAGGTAGTAGGTGTCATTCGAGTTCAAGGATATCAGGCCCCTGGAAGAGGGGGACAGGAGAAAGAGGGGTGATGCTGATGAGGTCGGAGAAGACGTGAAGTCGGGATAATGACATTTTCTAGGAAAAAAAAAAGATTTAGGCAATACGGGGTGTCAGAAAACTCTAGAGCGATAAGTAAAAGCTTTTCTTTTTTCTTGTTGCATTTGCTTTCCCAGTGTGTACTACCTGTCAGAGTGGCTGAATGCTCTGAGAGCTCTGAGAGGTTTCTCATCTCTAAATGGGGGGCGGCGTTTGAATCCCACTTCTGACAAGTAGTCAATACCCTTTGAGTTGGCGGTTTCCCTACGATTCCAGACACCTTGTAGTGACCGAGAGGCAGGTTATTGAACGACGGCGTGACGGGTATTGTTAGGCCGGACGCAGAGTAATTTTGTTTTACTGAAATCCAGCCAGTAAAACGCCATACAGGCCTGGACGTGATTGAGTGGGATTTTGCTTCTCTCCAGTTTATTAAAGGTCTTTGTGATCTAACTTCAGTGTTCGTTTACAGAGGTATTGTATCAAATGGGTTTTCATCACTTACCAAAATAAAGGTTCTAGTCTGCTATAAGTAAACTAGCCAATACAATGACAGGAAAAAGGGGATGTGACAAGGGTCCTAGGCCGGAGTACATCACAGGTGCATGGCATGTGCCTTAGCCAATAGAGCAGGACACCTTGGCATATTAAGATTATGACATGAGTGAAAATCGCCAAAAAAATGAATCTTTTTGGGAACTAAGAAAAACAGACTTGCGTGGATTTTGAGTTTAACCGATGGGGTTTTTGAAATTGGCTTCAGAAATCCAAGGGTGGTAAAGTAAGAGATGAAATAAAACATCTGTAATCTATGCTCCGTTGTAGTAACATCTATACATATCTATGACAACTACCATTTACCAGTCCCATAAACCCTAATTTAACTTTAACCCTTACCCTAAACCTAATGTTAATTCTAATCTAATCCCAGGGTTCCTACAGTTTCAATTTCAAAATTCCATACTTTTTTCCAGACCGTTCCTTGACCGTTCCTTGACTGTTCCTTCCCTCCAAATTCCTTGATTTGGATTGAAGATTTTGGTGTTCAGTATGATTTATGCAGATAGTCGATGACGAATGAAAGTGGTCTAAAACTACAGAGTCGTATGTATATCTGGACAGTAAAACAATCTCCCATAATTTTCCAAATTTATCAAGGAAGTGGAAATTATTTTGACATACATCTCCAAACGTTCCAGACCTGTGTAGGAATCCGCAAATTTAACCGTAAACTTAATCCCAAATTAAGCCCTTGAAGAAGTGAGGACTGGCCTCACTATCAACAACCGCTGGCTGTTTTTGACCTCAGTAGCCAGATAATTGGACAATGGTGAATGGAGCCTCGCTTAGTGGCCCTAATGGCGGGAAGGTGCGCCGTAATCACACTCTTCAAGAATGAACCGGTAAAACTCAGAGCTGTTAAAGTCATAAGGAATCAGCATTTCAATGGTGCTTCTCTAATTCAACACATGGTTGAAATAGGATGTTGGAGCAGGATTGTAAGGCAGGAGTGGACTTTTCAAAAGTGGGTGGGATGCACCAGAACAAACGTGGAAAGAGAAAAGGCAGTAAATCGGTAAGCAACCCAACTGTGAAATGCTTTGTAGCGTAATCTTGCGCTCGTAATCTTGAATCTTGAAACTCAAACGACCGATCCAAATGAACAAACAAACCAATGACATTCCATGGTGACTTTCATCTCAACAACAGGCTATCAACAGGACTTTTCCACCAAGCCAGCGATCCACAGGCAATCCTCCTCATGAGCTATGAGCAACTGCATTCAAGCTTAAAGTAATAATTGGTAACAATTTTGTATAAATGCACAGGAAGTGATGCGTTTTACCCTTGCAGGAGGAGGACTGAGTAGTTAGCGTGAGCAGCGATAGCCACCATGGCTGAACATTCACCAGTGCACTAGTGCACTATTTTCTTTAGGGCTGTCTGAATTCTTAGTGGACAATTTTTATTGACTATATAGTCCACTATTTATAACTGCTTTACGACCCACAATCCTTATACTGTTTATAGTGTACAAACTCCCCAACAAGCTACAAATGTAAGTACAAACGTGTACAGTAATGACAACACTGTTTGAATTCGTCCCCCAAATAGTGTGCTATGTGGATTTTACCATATAGTGATTAGTGAATGAGTGAACGAGTGACTGATTTCAGACACAGCTCTAGTCATTAAGTGGGGCTGCAACGGAGAAGACTGGCCCCTCCCCCTTCATGGTTCACCCCAATGAAGTTTTGGAGTTGGTAGGTACACCGGCGGGAGGACAGGAAGTGATGGATCGAAATGTACGAGCCGAACGCGCAGAGCTCCGAAACAACAGTGAGCGAGCTGGTTGCTTGGCTATCGCTACAGAAAGCTGGACTTAGCGTGAACAAAAAGGACTGACGTTGCTAACAAAAACTATTTTCCTCATCACCTCTACCCCAACAAACCACTAACAAAGAAGACATTTAGGTCCAAGGAAAACAAGAGAGCACATTTCTGGGTATTGGTTTTCAAATATGCAAGTTTTCAAAAAAACAAAGGGTTACCTCTCGCTTCCAGTTGGGGCTGCCAACCACGAAATTACTTAAAGTTACATAATACAGGTTTAACGAAATGAAACCCCCTCAAGGACCAGTGGGGGGTCCCTGGATCCTACTGTGAGAACCACTTCTCTGGGACAATCAACATAAAAGAAAGAGGAAGAAAATGCATACCGAAAGAAAACTTGACGTGCATTATACTTGAATATCCATTCTGTCACGACCAAGAAAAAGATCTGATTCATGCATGCTGCGCAGACTGCGGTTTAAGATGCATTTGAAGTGTTGGTGAAAAGTATTTCACCTCGTCTGTGAACCTTTAGTCAAAGTCCCTATTTATTTCACAGCAGCCAAAATGCACACAAAGGGAACCAAATTGGTTTTGTGAAAAGAGATGCATGCACTATTCTGTTCATCCAAAGTGGCTGACCATATGGGCACAGTTTACCTTGGAGCCATGGCTTTTAAGAAAAAAAAGGTTTTCTCTGAAGTAATTACGTGGGCAAGGCTGTTCCACAATTTCCCCTAAAACCCCATGTAATTCATATTGAGCCTATACAAAACACCTTGCTATGGCATGAAAGTCACAGGCAGGGAAAGGAGCTGGGAAATATAAGGGGAGGTGAAAATAAAAATACACAGAACTGCTGGAGTGTAGAAAAGAACAGGACAGAACAAAGAGTCCAAAACTTTGTTATTCTGGTAGCAACGGCCTCCAGCAACTGCAAATTTTTGCAATTGTAAGATTTTTCTTTTGCAAAATCATCAGTTCCCTGCCATACCACAGAAAAAAAAGCCTTAAATCCTTTGAGAAAATCCAAGTAAAATGGGATATTTTTATATAGTCACGATGGAATGTTTGTGAACCCCTTCTTAACTGAACTAGAGGATCTTTATTTAGAAATTTCAAATCATTTCAAAGAAAATTGTGCATGCAGTCAAATGAAAATAGTTTAAAGGGAATTAGAGCAGGTGCAAAAATAAGTGAACGTCCTCTTGCATTACTTACATTAAGTAGGTAAGCAGAATCAGGTGGGAAAATAATTGGGTATGAAGTTAACCAATCAAAAGTTAGATCTTTGGGGAGGAGTTTGTGTGGCACACAGTCAGTTTGGTGTTACCATGCAACACTATGCACACCAACACTATGCTGTGATCTAAGGAGACCTCATAGGACCTCAAGAAGAGAGTAGTGAATGAGCATCAGTCTGGGGAAAGTTAGAAAGTCATATCAAAAAGATCTGGACTCCTTCAGTTCTTTCAGCTGCTCCTCTTAAATTTGCCACAGAGAACCTGGACAAACCTGAAGATTTTCTGGAAGTCTGTTCTGGACAGATGAGTCCAAAATTGAAATGTTTAGTCATAATCAAAAAAAGGCATGTTTGGCGACAACCCTGCCCACCACCAAAATAACCTCCCTACGGTCAAGCATGGTGGTGGGGGTGTCATGGTCTGGGTTGTTTTCTTCCTCTGGACGACTCAACGTCATTAAGGGAACCATGAATTCTGAGGGAAACCAGAGAATTCGTGAACAGAACATCAGGCCGTTAGTCTGAGAGCTAAAGCTGGGCCGAAAGTGGCTGTTCAACAAGACGATGATCCTAAGCATTCAAGCAAATCTACCAAAGTATAACCCAGGGAGAAGAAGTTTAGTGTTTTGGATTGGCTAAATCAAAGTCCTTGGACCTTAATCCAAGTGTCTGTTCATGTGAGACAACCTTAAAAACCTCATTAAGTTGACTGAGTAACAAATAAAAGTAAATCATATTTATTTGTGCATGTTCTTTATTTATGATATCTTCATTGAAATTTGAGGTTTAGATACCCATTTTATAAGGTTGGTCCTCTATATTATATGAAAAAATGACCCAACAGAACTCTTTCATTATGGCTTCAAGAAGTATGTCACGTCACCGTCTCCCCATTGTATCCTTAGCTCTTAGTTATTTCTTTTCCTAACACTTCTCTCCCTGTGATCACTCTACGGTCAGGAGCATTGTCAAGATGCTACAGCTTGGTCCCTTACATTGACATTGTGGGCATATAGCTGACACATTTATCTAGAGCGACTTAACAGCAGAATTAGCTTCAATGCCTAGATCACTAAATATTACAAGCAACCAAAATGAGGGCGTGCAAAAATTGGCATATTTTTGCATATTTTTATGACAATCATAAGAGGCACTAGGAAAAGAAATAGAGCTAAGGAGAGGGATAGGAGGTATTTTTTCTTTTAAGAGCAACTAGAGTGAGTAGAGAGGGGAAATCATTCAGTGAGAAGAGGGCAACCTGAGGTACTTCTTGACGTCCTTGGTATCGGTTGCGTGTAATGCTGCCGATGAATTTAAAGTTGCTCTCCCGCTGACCTTGTTGTAACCCTCTTTGGATAAGAGCGTCAGCTAGAAAATGTAAAATCTAATGGAAAATGGCCTATGCCTGGACTCTTTGTTATCATCTTCCCCCCGTGTGACTTTGCCAGGGAGGATATGGAAAGGTGGAAAGTTTTCCACCTTTTTAGGACGGCAGTATCAAACTGATGTAACTTACATGAAATGCCTTATGACGATCACTGAGTGGAGGTCATAGTTCACCTTTACTTTTTTATTTAGCACTACATCCATAAATGGGGTAAAAAAGGATAGATAACCTTGGTTTGTTTTTGTATCTGTGAATAGATTTCTGTCAGTAAGTTGGCCGAATCTTTTCCAGTGACCCAGCATTTCATAAGCATTTACATTCCGCTGGGTTCCAGATTGCAATTCCCCCTCACGTCCACTCTGTTCCCATCAAACCTGCTGTCACCGGGCAGCATCTGGCTACCTCCACAGATGAGGACAGACGCTAAAATGAGCTTCGATGGATGTGTCAGCACTAAAGAGAGACTGTATCAGATACAAATTAATGAAGATAAAGCAATTGTGATGAAAGAGAACTTTCTGAAACTCTCTTATCTGTCTGGATTCGCTAAGCCGGTGTTTAAATTAAATCCTACTAAAGACTCATCGAGCTAGAACTTGACATCTCTCTCGCAAGATCAAATTCATGAATATAATTTATTTTTTGTAGCATCCTTGCCAGGAGAAAGGTCCAACCTGGGTATTCAATATGCATGGCGTTCCGCATTAAATTCTTTTAAGACTTTTAAAACTGTTGCCTGTATCCCCAAAGAGGATCAAATTAGTGAGTTTCATGAGAACCCAGATTTGCTTGGGGGTCCTTCAATAAAAAAAAAAAAATATCCAATAACAAAGTCTAGCATAAAGACGAGGTCTGACAATTCAGCTGCTTTGACAATATCCCTGCCCGTGGCACTGTTCCAGTGCAACACTAAACTCTAAATTCAAATGTACTGTGACCAAGTTCAAGGCTGTGGCAAACTTTAAGGCTGCGATATGCAACTTTTTTGACTTTGCAATAAATAAATAGGCTATGAGATAAATTATCAGTCTGCGACCCTCTGTGTTATTGCCTGAATCCCCTGATTTTCCGAAATTGGCTTATTGATAGGGACATTTTGGGGTGTATAGAATTTGCCTGCCAGTGGTGAGCTGGGTTTTGGCTACCAACGTGAGGCTAATGAGAAGTCACAGCAATATCATGGGTTTTGAAGGACAAAAACTGTAGACTGAAGTCACTGATGGCAGATCTTTTGTGCTGATAATATCTTTAAATTTGACAATTGTTATGCCAAACAATTGCAAAATGTCAGTGTTTCCTCCAGAATTGTATGCTTGACACTGTGGAAAAGAAAGAACAGCATAACTGCAGCAAGCAAGACCCGTTCAAAAACACAACGAATATGGACAATGCTGTTACTGTACCTTACTCCCGAGCATGTGCTGAGAGCTACCCAGGAGTCTGTATGTTCTCTTACGTGGCCGTGGTAGAAGCAGTGATCCTGAAAGAGAAAAAAAAGAAGGGAGTGGGATCAATATGTCATATCTCATCTTGAGGAAAGCATTAAAAATCTATGATAATGTTTATGCAGACGTGCTCCCAGTGCATCTAATGATGAATTGATTTGCTCGATCGATTCGGTGGGGAAAGGGTCCCTAAAGCAGGCGGTGCGCACTCATGCTTCACGACTACGGTAGCTAGTAGAAATGCTCGCCCGCTGTCTCTGATCGATTAAAATGTGCGAAGCTCCCAAAAGTGTGATTGCGTTCGGGGTGAATATTGGAGCTCAGCCACTGAAACGTGTTGGAATTTAACTGACTTTCAACACAAAAGAGGCGGAATTTGAGGAACTTTTAATCGAAGAAAGCAGGATGCTCGGGGGTGTGATGGATGGCTTGTGAAAGCAAAGCCGTTTGGTGTGAGTCACTCAGAGACCTCGTAAACTTTCTTTTTTCTTTTTTCTAAAATTCCAGCAGATTATGACAGCTGTTTTTTTTGTCTTTTTTAATCTTTTTCACTTATATCCTTTAAGCTCATTTGTAATTGAATGCTTTCTGTTTGAATAGAAAACCATGCCACATTACTTACATAGTCTTTTAATGTACTCCAAACAATGTGCTAGTAACTACTATCATGGTGCCCTTGAGCAAGGTACTGGAACCCCTGCTCAGTAGCCAACAATAGAAGGCTTCTTTAATGTTCTAAAGTGAAAACCAGGGATGGCAGCCCGGGTACAACCCTTTCATTACCCAACATATAGTTTAATTCCTGCAGAGCACCAATTTCAAATGGTGGAGGTATTAAAAACTGACCTCACATAGGTGGTTTAAATCAATCCCTTTCAAGAAAAAAGAATTACAAAGCCCAAAAGTCTTCCTACTCCACTAACCCCACGTATTCATGTGTATAGAATAAGGCCATCCTGCTCTCGTACAGTATAGACTGTACCTGGAAGAAATTACAAAAATAGAAGAAACAGGAGAAATTCACCCGAGACCAACATGGGAGAAAGAAATTATCACTGCAATTTGTGTTTTTTTCTTCATAAAGAGCAAGATTTTAATTACGCACAAGTGTCAATTCTTCACTATTTAAAAGTCTGTGTCAGCCCGTCAGAGCGTGAAATTAGCTCATTTATTTGAGCGGTGGCAGCATCGGTGCACGCTCCTTCAGAGCCAACATACAAATCAATTGTCAGTGAGAACTTTCCCTGCCAATCTAGACACAACGTTAGTCTCATTAGATATGCTGGACATGACGCGGACGCGGTCCAAGAGAGGTCGGATCGTCTCAGGTGCGTGTGGGGAAATTGCAGGCCATCTGTGAAGGCGTACGCTGCAAACCTGTTGCACACGCAGAGACTGTAGCCAATTACAGGCATCCCGTCTCTGATTCGGTGTGTTCATGAAGCACGTTTGGAGCAGTTTATTCAAACTCTTGAACATTTAGGGCAGCGCCGAATAACTGACGCCAAGACACCCCAAAATACAGGTCTTGGTCCTCTTCTTTAGGAGTTTTATGGATAAAAGGAGATAGAACTGTATCTTAACTGGTATGAACACAGAAGGTAAACGACCGCAAAGAGCTTTATTACAGGGACTGGAATCAGATTTGTTTTGACTCTCCTGCCAAAATGTCTAACTTCACAGGATAACAA
This sequence comes from Gephyroberyx darwinii, assembly GCA_900660455.1. Lineage (NCBI taxonomy): Eukaryota > Metazoa > Chordata > Actinopteri > Trachichthyiformes > Trachichthyidae > Gephyroberyx > Gephyroberyx darwinii. The sequence goes on from CABFOQ010053652.1 coordinate 12,177, forward strand.
GTTGGCAAAACTGTGTGCGATATCTCTGTCCAAAGCTGCTAGTGAATCCATGGGACAAGCCCTAGATTGCTTGTAATCAGGCAACCTAAACAAACCAAATGCAAAAACACAACAAAGGAAATTGAACTGTAGCTCGAGTTTATTTGAGCAGACACTTGAATAGGAAACAGTTTTCATAACAAGATACAAGTTTTTGGAAGAAGAGGTGAAGTTGCAAGCAAAGCCTCAATTTCCCCCTTTGTGTTTTTGGATGAGGTCGGTGGAACGAGGTGGAGGATCAAAATGAGAGCAAAATATGACTCTGGAAAATTGAGACTTTCCTGGTTCATGTTCCTGGCGCGATCAGATGATCACGGTCACATTGTAAAGGCGAGCGTAACGACAGCATTCGCCACACACATACATCAGTATACATGTACTTTGAAACTTGACATCAATGGCTTGTTGGTAAGTGAGCTCGTCAGACATAAATGCTTTGACTAAGACAATGTTCACAGACTGATCTTCAGTTACTGGAATAAGCGCTGGCCGATATAACGAAAATAAACTCTTTGCGCTGTCTATCCAGCTAATTTGCATATCCACAAATCTGTTCTAAATAGCTGTCAAATTATCTAATTACGCATGCAGCCACTTGTGCTCAATTTGAATATTGGGCAATTGTCTGGAACTAATGCTGCAGTGTGAAGCAACGTGCCAACAATTCAATCCAGGTTAGAGAGTATGGCTAAAAAACTCATTCTATTATCCAACTGAATTGCATAAGTGGAAGACCAACTCAATACTGCAATTCCAGAATAAAATATGCTTTTCTTCCTCTGAAATTCTTAAAGTCGATTGCTTAACGATGTCAGCCGGATAAAAATGCGTCCTTCTGTTCATAGCTCACAAGTTAAGCTACTGACAGTTGTTGTTGATTTAGTATGGAATTGTAGGACTGGCTCCACTGTACGGGTGGGGGGAAACCGGCTTTGTCTACTTCTACTGACTTCCTACATTTCTGAGAATTCCTTTTGACAGCAAATGTAAAAAACCTCCATGAACTATGAATAGGTTGAATCACTATCGTGTTATATCTATCATCATCATGTCTCAAAATGAATGAGGTGATGATTTACTGATGATGAAATGCTACACATTCAACACCACAATGCACCACGTATTTAATAAATGGTGCCTTGGTGAATTCTTCTCGTGGTTGCAGGTCAAGACGATCGATGTCACGCTTTGTTGTCCTCATTATCCCCAACCAAGGCAAGTTTTAGATCAGAGACCTTAACGAGACCTTCGTCTATGTATGAGAGTATGTGTTTGTGTGCATGCGTGCGTGTGTGTATGAATGTGGTTATTGTTGTGCATGTCTGCATCATTGCACCTTCATCTACAGTAAAAAGCTTGAGAACCCTGAATTACCTGCATTCCTGCATAGATGACTCCTAAAATATCACCTGATCTTCATCTAACTCATAACAGCAGATAAACACAATGTGATTTAACACATAACACACAAAAATGTATTTTTACATGTTTTGGAAAGCTGTAAAAAGTTTGTGATCCTCTAGGATAATGACTTCTGTGAAAGGGGGTAACTGAAGTCAGGTGATCTAATCAATGAGATGACATTCAGGTGTGGGTTACTGAACAATACGTTCAATAAATACAAGCAAAAGTACAAATTTGTGTATGTTATTTGTGTATGTTATCACATTGTGTGTGTGTATACGTGTGTTTTTGTTGTGTGTGGGTGTGCGCTCCCTAGCATGCTGCATTTCAGTTTTTTGTTTTTTTTTTACACCACGGTGCTCCTCTGGATCCAAGCTCCCAGTCTTTCATAGTGCCGCTGTTTCCTTTAATACACACTCAACCTGGCTGACGAGCCCTGCGCTCCAACCCGCCACCCGCAGCTTGTCTGACACGCTGCCGACGGCGTTAATAAAGTGCCTCATAATTTATGCATCGCTCACGGCGGCGGCCCCTGTGCCGTCGTGACGCCTCCCGTGTCACCATAATAAATACGATTAAAGGGAAAATCCACCCCCCTGACAGCCTTACAGTGTTAGATGTCAACAATCTGTGATGTCCAATACATTCCAGGAGTTATTTTGCGATGGAATGTTGCAATTTAGTTTTTGGTGTCCCCACTTTCCCTCAACCTGTCTCGTCTACTTCTACTTCAGTTAGTGATTTTCCTACGTTTCCCAGCAAGGCTTTGCGCTCTAGTGTTTCCCCTATATTTTTCTTTCAACTATGGTGGTAAGAAGTACAAAATGAAAGACAGATAAATGCACACCAGTGTCCTAGTGAGGTGCTGGTAGTGGCTTAATAACTGTCTTTCTCAAGGTGGTTACAATCCCATGCCAAAAACACCCAATTTATTATGGGTCTCGGTGGCAATAGGGCAAGCGGAACAGGGCAGGCATCATTTTCACCAGCAACTTGTTCCAGATCTTCCTGGGGGATCCCCCATGCTCTCCCAGGCCTGCTGCTCTACAATGCTCGACAACGAGGTCCTCCCGGCTCGCTGAGTTCCTCACCCCATTACAAGAGTGAGACCGGCCACCCTGTGGAGGGAACGCATCTCGGATGCTTGCATCGGCGACTACCCAAAGCTCGTGGACATAGGTGACGGGGTTGGGATAAAGGGACAAAGAGAGACAAGTAAATTGAGAGCTTTGCGGCTCAGCTCTGCATCACTGCAGCTGAGGCACCTAACTGGCAGTCAATCTCATTTCTCTCACTCTTGAATAAGACTCTGGGATACCCGAACTCTACTTGGGGTGTTGAAATACATGCATTTGAAGGGGTCGATCCCAGGTCACGATCATTTCCCAATTTTTCCTCTGATAATTGACACACTAACATAATCAATGTCCTGACCGTTTGTGTTCCGCTTCTAAAAAACTGGAGCTGGATTCGGATGATGCAACTGATGACTGATCAGATACCTGGCGCATTGGGGGCTCCAGTAATATACTTTGCCGTCAGTCTTGGGTTTTTTTGGTCTGTTTGTTTGTTTTCTTCAATTCTCTCATTTTCTTGGAAAACGTACATGTAATTTTTAAAAGTTCATTGATTCGAGAGTCATCTGAGACAGTTGAGTGTAGAGCTTGGGTTTTTTCCTTTTTCTTCATTACCTATAAATCTTTCTTCAGGAGAGTCATTAGATCCATAGAACACATGTTCAGGACGCCATGTCTAATGTACAGTAGTCACTCGGTACAACCATACGTAAATGGGTCCCTGTTGTACGTTTAGACAGATTAAGCAGTTCTGTCAATATATTACCTAGTGCTAGTTAACATCTGCCATCACAAGTCCCATTTCAATCTGCACCACATATATACATTAAAATGTGCATTAATACCCTCACATATACTTAAATATAAAATACACATGAACCATGGTATTTGTAAAATACACATGAAGGACTATGATACTGTGATACCATCAAGGACATCATAAATACAGAACATAGCCATTCAAGGATAATGGCACAAATCTTATATTCCGTCAGATGATCTATAAGCAGAAAGAAGCACAAAGGGCATCCAGGGGCATCCAGGGGCATCCAGGGGCATCCAGGGGCATCCAGGGGC
>CABFOQ010053653.1:4925-26196 GCA_900660455.1 Gephyroberyx darwinii
TGTGTATATGTGTGTGTGTGTGTGTGTGTGTGTGTGTGTGTTACGTGTGTGTGTGTGTGTGTGTGTGTGTGAGAGAGAGAGAGAGAGAGAGAGAGAGAGAGAGTAAAGGGTGGGGGCTAAAAGCATGTTAAGTACTTTGATGGCCGTATAGTTTCAGTTAAACAGTTACTTACAGGCGGGGACAAGGTTTGTCTAATTGATCTGGAAAAACACACAAAATGCCACTGACTGTGAGTTATAATCTGTGACCACAAATCATTAGCACCAACACTGTAGCTTTGGTGCCTCCTCTCCTCCTCTTTATCAGCGCTGAGGAAAGCCGTTTAGATGTCTGCACATTTGCAAAAGCATCCACATGTTATTTGAAATAATTAAATATTTTGCTATAATGATATGTTTTAAATTATTGATCTGCCTTATTGGTACTCTGCTGGGTTCCTCATTCCACTGCAGCACTAGCAGTGGGCCAACACTATCTACGGACTCTCGAATAACAGGAATGGTGATTCACATAAACCGTACTTTAAAAGGAAATCGTTTTGACATTAGTATTGAAAGTGGTGGTCCCTGCCATTAACTTGCAGCCACCAAACTCATTCTGACAAGATCTCCTTTATATGAAAGAAAGTCAACTCGACAGGATATCAAGCCTCGGATTCACAACAATCCATAAAAATGCTTGCAGTCATGCAATACAAGAGGCTCATATAATCATGTGCAATCACATGAGGCAGACCCGCTACTCTTACAAAAGGGGGTTGCTGTGCTCGACTGTGATTGTGTCAGCCTGTCGATGCACTCAGCCAGGCTTTCCAGAGACGGAGACTGAATGAGACGGGAGCTGTTCTTTCAGCACCACCGGGGACGCGCAACAGCCCACTCAGCTGTCTCTCAACCAGGAATGTAGTAGAGGGCAAATCCACCTAGCTGCATTTACAACCTACCCTCATCATATTAAGGAGGATAAAGTGATGTGTGTTGTATAAGGATAAGGTCTTTTAAGGAGGAAAAAACATTAATTCGTGCTTTTCTGAAAATGGATTTTTTGTTTAGAATGGTTTGTCGTTTGCCTTATGATGGTAACAGACTGGAGGTAATAGTTTATCCACTTTTTTGTTTACTACTACATGGCTGCTCTCAGCTGCTTCTCATTCTCATCCCCACTGGGACCGAGTGGGTAGGAAGAAAACGGCGCTTTTTTCACTTCTGCTCTTCACTAAAGAGGTTTATTACCAGAAGGGTGACAAGTGTGGTACACATTCTACATTACCGGCAACTCCATTTATCAACAGCAGGTTATTTTAATGGCACATTATTTGCACACACGAAGAGACTTGCCTGAAAGAGGCGCAGGATGTTGGCAACCATAATCGATACTGAACTCGCCGAGGCTCCGATGACTCCCACCACTTTCTCGGGTTTGACAAACACCGGTGGCTCCCCATTAGTGCACCTCACGTCTGAGGTGTCCTTGGTTATGAGGGCTTGAACAAAAGTTAAAGATTGTTCCAGCGCATAGGTATCCCTCGAACAAGTGTCCAGTACCCGGGCGCCTAAGGTGATGTTGGGTAAGAGTTGGTCGTCCTGGTTAATTTGGTCTAAAGCATACATCATGGCCTCAAGCCGATGGACGCCGTTCTCCTTTTTGATGTCGCCACACGGTGTGCCATCGGCCCCTCTGGCGTGCACTGGGAAGAGCCCACCTAGGGTCAAGTGGCCCTCAATCCGTATTGAATGGGGTGCATAGGTCTCCTGAGGCAGCGCAAAATCGACCACAGTCCTCATGAACCAAAATACTCTCCACATAGAGCCAGGGCTCAGCTTCACACAGAGACTGGGACGAGCCATGGTCACGTCTTATGGAAGAAGGAGTCTGCAATCTGCCGATGATAGGACCCGAAAGGAAGTTTCTTAAAACGATCCCATTCTTGTCACCAGGGAGGAGATTCAACAAGCTGGGCGAAAAAAACAAGACACATTAATAGGCTCAGACAAACTGCGCCCATCGCTTTGCTGCCAGGAGTGAGCGGTGCAGCTTGTTGAATAGAACAGCCCCTGACGATAATTTAGTTCCCTCGGAAAAGGAGGCGACATCCATTTGTCAGAAACCATCAATAAAATAAAATGTTTATACACGAGAACAGCCGTCGCAAATGGATTGGCCTAATTGTGTCCATTTACACTATGCAAAGCGCGAATAGCAACACAACGAAATCACTGTTAAGTAACGGCATGTCTTCTCAATCAAAAGAGACAATTCTGCACAATAACATTTAGTACATAGCAGGAATTATCTGTCAAATTGATGAATACTTAGATGTGGGGACCGGCAGAAGTGGGTGACATTCTTGCTCAGACCAACTCCATGGGAGCGAAGTGATGGTTCAGTCGGCTGTGATGTTCCGGGCTCGCAGGGATCCGTATCATCTCCACAGTCTCCAAAAAACGACCCGAGTCTTGGATGTGCGTTCATAGAGCGCAGAATTAAGAAAATTCAACTAAGTAAAGCGCCGCTCTCTGTGTCTCTGCCACCAGTCCGATTTCACAAAATGAATGAGTCACAGCGAGTGATTCACTGTGTGCGCGGAGTTTTCAGCCCCTTTCCTTGTGAGACGTCATTCAGCTGACTAAAAAAACGGAAGCGAGACTTCATGGCAAGATTCCCATGGAGTTCGCTGAATATGGTCAGAGATCAGTTAAATCAAAACACGGACAGGTAAACGAGACGTCTTCGGCGTAGAAACAGCAGAGTTTCTGTGTGTTTCTAGCAGCTACAACAATTCTTTGTGTTTGTTTCTGCTGATTTCCTCTCGGCTCGCAAAAATAGTCTGTGTGGATTCAGCAGAGTGAAGACCGCAGGAATCTCAACATTCACCATCTCCCTCTTTCTCTCTCTCCCTCTCCCTCTCTCCTCTCTCTCTCTTTCTCACACACATTGTCTGACACTGTCTTTTCATTTTGATGTTATGATGGCAGATATGAAACAAATGCCTAGCATTATGAAAACATAACAGAGATGAAGGACTTCCCCCATCTACTAAAAGTGTTTTTCCTGACACAGGAATTGGATTCCTTACTAATGCCCCCTTAAAGAGGAGGAGAGACAGTAAGAGAGGGAGAGGAAGGAACAGACACATTTGGAAGGGACCAGACTGGTCTCCCAGGCAACCCCTCTTCATGAGACACCCCTGATTCTCCCTGTGCACCGTCCCTCCACACACACACACACACACACACACAGGCATACCATCTAGAAATAACTACACCTTCAAGAACAAGCAGCCCCACCATCCTAACTACACACTCTCATCACCAAACTATTTAATTGCACAGATGGTGCCGTTACAAACAAGTACACTATGATCACTTGGTTTTGCGGGCATGTATTCAAAGTATCCAGGGACTTAGCTGGCTGTCAATACAATTCATTTTAAAAAATGAAGGCAGTCTCATGTGTGTAAATCACATCTCATGTTTAAGAAATGACTACTGTATTCATTCAATGGGTTACAGTGTCAGAGTAGGTAGGTCAGCTGTATGGATACATTATTAATGTTTAAGCCTTCATTTTCAAATAACCATATAAATTGTCCACTTCAGAACGAACATTCAATGACACCCAACAATACCACTCGTAAGATTACTGTTGTAAGTTAAATGGGAACTAGTAAATGGATTATAGAATGATTCAGCCGAGTTGCTTGATCATTGAGTCATAAACATTGTGAGAGGCGCTTTATTGTCAAAATTACTGTGTGGCACAGAATAACATATCGTGAATGTGCTCATTCCATTTTGGTCCTATTCAATTAAAAGATTAGGAAGGGCTATGTAGCTCTAATTGAAACATGCCCAATTGACATCAGAGGCATGGGTGGACAAATTTCTAATTAATTAACTTGAATAGAGATTAATTCAAGCCTAATCCTGCCATGTACTGTATTTATCTCCACTAGCTGAACTGATTGCAGAAATGCCGTTCAATACACAAATTGTGCAAGTCCGACTCCAAGCAGGATAATGCAGTTTTGGGTGCTGTAGCCCATGCTATATATAATAGACGTACTACACATATATAGGGGAAATGTACCAAAATACATTGAATGAAATTGTTTGCTAATGTTTGAGCCTAGAGAGCAGTGTGTGTAGGAGCTGCTAGGAACAGGCTGCTGAGGAGAGAAATGAGAGAAATGAGTGAGGCAGATGGCCTCCTCCAGTCTGAATACAGTGAGACAGGTAGGCAGGCCTGGAAGAATGCAGCAACAGCCCCTACAAATGATACCCTGAGAGACTGGTGTTGCAGCACACGACACTAATTCCACTGCTTGGACTCTGCAGTGGGAGCCTGACTCCCACTTACACTGTCAACGGAAAGGTTACTTTTGAAAAATGGGGCCCGCACCATGATTTAATTCACTGACTAACCCCAGGAAGAGGGGCCCTTCCTCTGGGGACTCTGTGTGATTTAGACTGAGATTACACTTCAGGTTGGATCCTCTTTCTTTCTCTCCTTTCTCTCTTTCACACACACTCACACACACACACACACACATGCACAATCGCACACGCAGAAACACAAGCACGCAAACACACATTTCATTTCGATTTCATCATGGAATGAAGTACCAAACAAGCAACCAGGTGAAGTGTGAATGCATCTTGGAGGAGGTTAAGTTCAATATATACCTGACCAAACAAATACACTCAGCCATGACTTCCTTATGCCAGGGATATACTACATTTCAATGCAACCTACCCCATATATTAAAAAAGAGAGACCAGCACTTTAGTTTCAGACATTCAATATGTCTGCTTGAAAGTGAACGCACTCTTCTTCAAGTCAATTACAGAGCTGGCACTGTATGCTCCTTTGAAGAACAAGGAATCAGAGAACAATAAAAAGTCAACCTTCAGGACAAGAGGCAATAGGGTTTCCTTTTGGGCTGACACTGGGCACAATGGGGTCTGTCTGTCAAATTAATTAACCTGGAAACAGCTTTAAACAGCTTTAATTCCAAGACACAAATGAAAGGGTTGAGGTTTCCACAGGAAAGAAATAACTCCGGACCAGGAGGTAATTGCATGTCGAGGTGATTTGTTCTAAAGCTCACAGACCACCAGCCTGTTAGGAGTCATGCATATTCTGAGCAGGGTGAGGTGTTAATGTTAGATTAATGTAAGGGCAATGTTAGATTAGCAACATGAAGGTCACTGAGCTGCTGGGGCCCATGTCTCATTAAGTAGGTTGCCATCTGTTTTAGGAGAATAAAATCAATCCATTTACTCTTTTCTTTATTGCTTGAGGCAGAATATGTGCCTATGAGAAAAGTAGAAAAAAGTATTGTAATTCTACATGTGCCCAGTATGAGAAGACAAATTCTTCGCTCTACTGGTGTTTATACCAGAGCCAAAGCAGGTGCACTGCAACTAAGACGATAGACTCCACATTCTCAATTATGATTGTAATCCATCTGTCATACCTGCTCCCTTCTAATTATGTCTCTGTAAAGCTGCTGCTGTGTCTTCAGTGCCTAGTCACAGTCTGAAATGTGACAGATAGACAGATAATGCACCAGTGACCACTGGAATATGTGACTGCGGTAGCTTAGTAACAAGAGCGGTTTCTCCCTAGGCTATCTTCGTGGCTGCTTTAAACCTGTGGGTTATGTGACAAGCAAAAATGAGTCTGCTTAAGATAGTTAAAGAGAGATTTGGCCTGTAAGCCAAGAAAAATGTAAGCCAAGGGAAAGTAAAACTACAACTCCTGCTGTTTTTCCCCTTATTGGTGTGACAAGTACCTGCTCTTGATTAGAAGCATGTCTGGTGGTGATAATGAGCAGAGGTATTTGAGCCAAGCCAAAGGTGCTGACCTCCCACCCCCACAGTCCTGGAATTTTCCAGAGGCCCTATTAGTGGGTGACTGGGCCTTTCTTATGATGGCTAACCCCACGGTCCATTGGGTCTATATTAGTGGGTGTAGCTGTGGCCACTGTGTTATTTAACCAGGAGGGTGTACCCACAGATTTGAGCATGATAGCAAACACCTCTTGCTTTGTGTGTGTTAATTAGCTCTGGCTCTCCATGTGAATTCATTTTTATTTTTTCAGGACTTGGACTTCAGAATCCTAAATGTCTACAAGAAAAACTTTAAACCTCATGATGTCTTCTTGCTAACCAGACACAAGCATTCAGCTGATCAAAAACCTGCACTGCGATATGCAACAGGAAATTTCAAACAAGGACATTTATCATTCACAGTACAGTGTGTGCAGCTGAACTGTTTCTCCCCTTCACCCTTCTACTAAATTGCTATGATTACCATTTTTACTCAACAATGGTAGTTTTGAAATGATTGTCCTCATGACAATTGCACAAGGACAGCACAAAGTACAGGCATTCTACATAGTACAGGCTGTGGTTACAAATGTGTGGCATTAACAAATATTAAATTTCTAACCCTGACAGGTACAAGCCTCTCTTAAGAACTGACGTTCTTTTCTACCGCAGTTAAAGGGTATTATTGCTTATCTCATATGTCATTTAAGATGCTTTCTAATAATAAAATCTGTACTGAATCTGTACTGTACAATTAGACAAATATAATTTTAGAGATTAAAAATAAGTACAGTGTTGTTGCGAGCAGCTGAGACTCTTCAGGAAATGAGGAGAGTCAGCACATTTAATCTCACAGAATTAGACAGATTAAAATAGACATTTTAATGAATAAGTAACAATGAGATGCTGCAAATACTGCAGATGTACAAGAGCAATCTGCAATAACATCAACGCTTTCAATGGAAATCCACAGAAGCCCACTATGGTACTAACCTCCTTGTGTTCTGCAGCTGGTCACATCCACTACAGTCATTATGTGTGAGGAATTTGCTTAACACAAATCAAATTTTCATAAAATTCTCATTTACACTAGGGTAAATTTGGTTGTCAATCAAAGTGTGAGTAGATTACCCCTTGAATTAACTGTGCTGCTGTTTGCGTTGCAAAGAACATATTTCCTTCATTTTACACAGATCATTACCGTATGGAGCTGGTCGTGAGGACTGTGGTTCAGGGCAGACCTATTTATTTCAGATAAGTGCCCCTGCAGTCTTTCCCAGAGTTTTAAAAACACACACACACATACACACAATACACACACGCACACTCACAGATTTGAACAAGCATTTGCTTAAGCATTAGACTTCTTGCTGCCGCACAATTCATCATGCACATGAATTAATCTCTCTTACTCATTAGGTGGAAATGAACTCTGTTACAAATTACCATGCAGAGCTATTGCATAAGGTGGGACTATAAATCACTACCTTTATGTATGAACACCATCCGCTTGAACTGACACTTATGGGAGCTGCCTCATATATTGTACATCACCTCCTTTAGCTTGAGGCTGTCAACAATTAAAAAAGACCTAAGTTAAATAGCCCCCCATTTTAACAGAATGGCTACAGAGTTTATGGAGGTGTAGTCTGAGAGCAATCCCCTGGGTTTGTCTGTTCAGTGAGCTCAATGCTCCAATGGTCCACGCTATCCCTCCTGTCTCACAGCCGCACAATGTCTCCCTCTGGTCTCCCTCTGGTCTCCCTCTGCACACGGGTCCCATATGAATACTGTGTCTGGAACTGTGTGTCACAAAAGCTGCCTATTCCCCCAGAGCAGTTCCAGCACCTGCACATCGGATGGCTATTTGAGCCATTCCAGCTGATCTCTCTCATACAGAGAAAGACGCAAGGTGGGGAAATTCACATAAAATGTAAAAAGGTGCTATTGGATTATGTATATCCAATTATATATAAGCAGCCACACCTGTGTGTGTCATGGAGATGAGGGGGAGTCATGGTCAGGTCAGGGTTCCTATCCGAAAGTGACTTCTCACAATAAAAAAATCACTGCTAGTCAGATCTCATGCACTAACATAGGAGCATAGGAAGGAAAAACTAAGTGAAAGAGGGTAACATGGAGCACACTGTGTTTACAAAATTTAGAGGGAGGAATGCTTGTGCACTATAGAATTTTTATGGGTGTCCAACAGTGTTGTGTGGCTGTAAGAGTGGAAGTGAGCCCTGTCTACACGGGGCACAGTACAATACAGAGAGAGCAGAATGGGGTTTCTTATGGTTGCCCGGGGATTGAATAAGGCCCAGTTCATTTGCTACATATCACGTTTTGTTACATGGTTTCAGACAATCCTTCATATTTTATCCGAGGAGCTTGCAATGGGCGTTTTATATCCTTCCTATTTCCTCCACCTTTCAGCTCGCTTTAAGCTCCTCCGTGTCATGAGGGTGTTTTTTCTCCTTTTGGAATCTCTCCCTTTTTGCTTTCAAGCTGAAAATCAAATCTATAAATCAAAGGCAATGGGAGACAGAAACGAGGAGTGAAGGACATTTAAATCCTTTCAGAGTTTCCATAGCTTCAGAGAGGGAAATAAACAGGAAATTAAAATGGAATTTATAACCACACGGCTATAATGCAGCTCTTTTCAGCCGATTGCAACCAGGTGCCTTTCTTAATGCTTATTCCTGCTTTATATTCTATTCTGTTGGGAAGGGATCCTCTTCTTCCTTATTAATTTCCCTGGAAAGTGGCGGGAGTCACATTCCTTGAGAAATGCCCAAAAGGCCCGGTGCTCATGAATACTGTCATTCATATACTGATTCCTTGTTTCAATTTTTTTTTGGGGGGGATATTTAGGACCACAAACATCAAAATGCTCAAAAAGGAACATCCCTTTGAACACATACTCTTGAAATAGTTGAAACAATCTTAAAATATGTTGCCCAATCAAAGAATACAAAATAGGCTTTCCTTTTCCTCTGAGTAGTTTAAATGAAAAGAAAACACTGAGACATTCAGATGTAACGCATTACTCTGACTCCTTGTGCATCAATGCAGCAGAGGAAAGGGATCACAGGCAAGTTTCATGAGTCAGAGAATTAATGAGAGCCTCTTTAGAGAATTTTAATTAAAACTAAGCCTGTTGCTAACATATGCATCACACATTCTATGATCAGTACAGCAACACTATTGATTAGATCTCTGTGCATAATGGCAAACATTTGTCTTGGTACTGAACATTCATTTCAGCCTACGTTTATTAATGGAAGAAGGGCCAAGAGCTCATGGTGCATAGAAAGATTTTTTCCTCATTTTCTTGACTTGATGTTTGAATAAGTAACCTCAAGCTGTCAGCGGTGTTCGGTCTTACAACTATGAATTAACCCCTACCATTTACTGCAATAGCCTCTTGAAATGTCATTACAGTGCATTATAGTGTTGCCTAACAACGGCCCAGTTGGAAGACCAGAACATTCTGTGCTTGTAAAATTACAACTTCTGCAATATTCTGCGGACATTAAAAATGTTTTTTTTCTGCATTGATAGTGGTTGTTATGGTCCTCTGTCTTTTAAGAATGTCTGTTTTGTGTTTGAGGTGGTGGTGGTCCTCCATTGACAGTGGTCTAATGAGCAATGATCCACAACAGACTGTGGTATATGGAATTTTAAATCACAGTTAAGTTTAGCCTTAGTTTAAATGTTGAGATGCAAGTAAAGCTTATTATTGAAGGATGTTTTTAGCACCCTGGACAGCGGACAGAAACATTACAGCCCAGAGAGATTATCAGGCCTATTGAAAGTTGAGAATATAGTACATGAGCCCTTGGAGTATTGATGGAGAAGGTCCTGGTGTCGATGTATTTGTATTTGTTGGGAATAATGAAGAGCTGATACAGTGGAAACCGCTTATAGTGATCACATCCGTCCAGGCTGATATGATCAGTACAAGCAGTTGATTACTTTAAGCAAACTTTTTTGATAACCATCTAATTGGAACATATCTTGTAACACGTGATATTAATATTAAACAACACGTCTGTGAATATTACCCTTACAAATGAATGTACATTTTTAGACACTCACACGACACATGGTTTTCTATACTGCTGCCTATTTTTCAACCTTTCCACACCTCATAACAGGAACGAGAAGAATGCTTTCCTTTTAAGTGGAGACTTACAATTGAACCTCAGGCACTAGAGTCCATAAATCGCAGCATCAATTATTAACCCAAATCTGTTTTAATGTGCCAAAAGAAACCCCAGCGGACAGGCTAATGCAACAAGCAGGAAATGAGAAGAACCTATAAAATGACCACTGTGGCCAGAGTTGCCCCCTTTTTACGTGTGCTTGTGTAGAGTGCAGGAAAACATCAAACATGGCCCCATCCTTTCAGACTTTAGAGGCCATCAGGAGTCATATTAGTAGCTAAATAATAGAGAATTCCACTCACTTAAGAGTGGAAATATGCTGCTAGATTGAGCCTTGTGGACATAACTGATGAATGCTTTGGAGATATGGCAATGCACAAAGGAGAGATCAGGCCCAGCGGACTCCTCTTCACTCTCTAATGCTATTAGATCACGTGTGTGGAAGTTCACAAGGCGATACAAGTGCACTGAAAGCAAACAGCAAACCATTAGGACACAATCAGCAATCACAACTTTACTGCAGGGATATGGGTAAATCATAATCACAGGCTGAGACTACAAGCAAATAGAAATGCTTTTCCTTTGAGGTCAGTACATTTTCTGCACAATACATTTTGTTGTAAATGTTTTCCAGCTATTTTATGAACTTTTTATGAAGCTTACACAGGTAACATACTGTAACGTTGTCCCTTTCACTCCTAAAACAACATAAATCAAGGTTCACTGCTGACATTTTCTTCACTTCCACATTTAATTAGGATTATTCATCATGTTTTTATCATCATAAGATATCATGTAAAACTGTCTATTGATATAGGGGGGAAAGTACTAATTTTGAGCTGGTGCAGGGACAAGTTAAGTGCAGTCCTCATCTGTACATGATGCAACCCTTGGAAGTTGTAACTGCTTTTGAATTTCACATTTAACAACACTGCCTGTGGCAAATCATTTGCAACACATCCAGACAGTCACAATCTGTTGTAGTTGTTTTGACTCATTAAAGCAATCTGCATTATTTCAAACCAATGACCACAGGGTAGGCTCTCTCCAGGACCTGCTCAGATCTCTTCCTTCATCCAACAGAGATGGGGCTGGGGACGGAGGGGAGGGGAGGGGAGTGTATGAGATGAACACTGTCTTATTAGTGCTTAACTGCCCTGCTTAGGCCTGTAGATTTACAGGAAAAAAGAAAAAGTGTCCATGCAGGCTGAGCCACAAACACAGTGGCAGTGATAAATATCTGCTGTCACTTCCAACATGACTCACTTGTCTGAGTCTCAGCCTTACTGCACACACATAAGAGGCTGGAATAGGGCAACTATACAGTGCTGTAAAATCTTTATCAGATTACACATACTAGATGCACTCTATAAGATAGCTCATATTACCAGAGAGTGAGTTGAAACAGAACGTAATTTAGCACCAAGTAGTGTGTAAACCATGAACATCATTTTATAAAAGCATAAAATATTGATACAGGTATAAAGCTATACAATTGCCCTCATCAATCTTCAAATGTCTTCAACACATAATGTTGTTTGATGTGAGCTTCAGTTGCTTACCTCTGGCCTTGTCTTCTAAATGGTCACTCCAGATTATCAGCAGTGTCACCACAGAGGAGCTTGTGGTGGGCAGTGACTCAGGTGGGCAGAGAGTCAGATGGGCAGAGAGTCAGGTAGGCAGTAAGCCAGGTGGACAGTAAGCCAGGTGGACAGTAAGTCAGGTGGATAGTGAGTCAGGTGGATAGTGAGTCAGGTGGACAGAGAGTCAGATGGACAGAGAGTCAGATGGGCATCAGGCGAAGGCTCTGTAGGGAAGGTGGGCGGGTCAGGAGAATGGGTCAGGAACCAGGATTGCAGGTGAATTAAAATGGGTCGTCAAATTATTCTTGAGACACACAACTGTTTAGAAAACGGTACAGATTTATTTATGAGGCTATGTTACGCTGCCGTATCAATCCCATGTATTTGTGAAGCAAGATAAGGTGAACAAAAATATTACAGGCTAGTAGTAGTCAATAGACTAAAGGTAGCGTCACTTTGGTTAGATGAGTCCCCACAAAATAGGTTTCCATCCTGAAAAAAATCCTTTTAAAAATGTTGATGTGAGATTTGTGAGATTGTAAGATTGTGATATTTTGTCCTGTTGATATTCCATTTATATCACAAAATAAATCATTTGATTCAACTTGATGCAATCTGCATCTACATAGGCAACTCTATAGGCAACAAATCCTTGTTCCAGTGTGTGTGTGTGTGTGTGCGTGCGTGCGTGCGTGCGTGCGTGTGTGTGTGTGTGCGCGTGCTCATCTATTACAGACGTATGAGGTATGGTCAAGGACAAGTAGAGAGCATGGACCAGCATGGAAGCCAGCCATTGATCAGTAACGGTACAGTATGCTGGTGCTGTTTGACAATCACTGTGACTTCATTAAATCTTGTTTACCAAGTAACACTAAACATCAGTCATTTACATTTTGTTTCAGAGCAGATGCAATATGTTTTTTATCCACAGCATATGCCTGCCAATGTTTACCTCAGAGTAATTTGACTGACTACCTCTCATAAATGGCAGACACACTGGGGCTGAAATGGGATAGGCAGCCCTTTAGAATTCTTCCATGTTTTATTTCCCTGTACAGAAACGGCATGCAGAGTACATGCGCTGCCAAGCAGCTTTTACAAAAAAAAAGAAAGGATTTTCTCCTCAGGAATCCTCCACCCTGTATTCACACGTTTCCTTTACATGAATGCCATCAAGCGGCAGTGGAAGCAGCATAATAGTGCTATAATCCCATAGCCTTAAAAAAGATAATGTGAGCACGCTCGTCCGTTCGCAATAAGCCACTTTGTTTGTTGAAAACTCGCCAAGTGGCAAAAAAGCAGCTGCTATCTCTGCAGTCTCAAGGGGCTAGTTAATTTTAGAAAGATAATCTCCTGCAATATGCTGAGGGATTAAGACATTAAAAATCCCAGCATGGGAAGATGATAAAGCTGGAGGAACCAGCCAGTGTGTCATAGGAATAAAGAAGTATGTTACTTACCGTGCTAATCAGCAGGCAGATCAGGAAAAACAAACACCAGTTGTTCAATGACACGTCTATGTATTTTCCCACTACCCCTCTTTCTATCAGCCACAATTGATGATCATGATTATGGCAGTTCATCTTTGGCTATTAGCAATGTCTCCCGAGGCTGTGTTCCAGTATTCTTTCAAAAGATTACCTGAGGGAGAGGAATGCCACACTGAAGCACAAGAGGTACTCTCTGTGGCTTAATCAATGGCATTTGCATGTACAGGATAACACTAATCTTCATCAGAGGATGGTTCTCCACCTGGGGCCCTCTCTCGTCCTACCATTTCAGTCCGTCTCTCTTAAATGATCCCTTGATGACACTCACCTTGCCGGAGAGAACAAGGCACACTATCATACTGTCTGCAGGGGGAGGGAGGGATTTCTACAGGAGTATTTGGACACAGTACACAATTGTGATGTGATGTAGAGAATAAAGATCTGGGCTAGGCTGAGTTGCATGTTGGGAAGTGCACAGAGCAGACCTGCTATAATGCTGTTTGGGATTGGAAGTCAACCAAACAGCTAGTTCCAGATGAATAACAATGTGCAGATTTGGAGGAATCAGGTTCAAAGCCTGCAGGAGCACAGCAAGGTAGGCCCGGCCACCCGCTTGCTTCTTGGGCTGTGGCCAAGGTCTTCAAACGCCCAGCCAGGGGTATAAGCCAGGGTTCCCCTGCTGTTTCTCAGCTGTGCTTGAACGCAATACATAACGTAAGGAGAAACCTACTAATGTACCTAAAGCAAACCTGAGGATGTGGAAAACATTCCTCTGTCAGAGGGATTTGTGTCACATTAGAAGGATGCTGAGCAGAAAGGAACCGGCTTTCAAAAGACTCCTCAAGGCCCTGTATTGTGGAGACAACCTGTTCTCTCTCACGGACTCCTTTCTGTATAAGATAAGCAAATTTACATTGGCAGACAAACGTGACATTTGCTCATGCAGGAGCCGCTTAAGAGGAGGCTTCATAGGTGGGCATGGCTGATAAGACGACAGCCATGACTGGAGGGGCTGGAAAACAGCGTGAAAGGAAGATGACAGAAATCAGCACGAGTGGGATTTCTCCCACCCTTTCATTTTCAAACATCTTATGCAAAGTTCCACCAACACGGTGAGATTTGAGCAGTGGTGACCCACCCGTGCTAGACTGGTGCTCCTTTTCAAGGTTTTCAATAGTAATCTACTCCTGGGTGCTATTTGGCTGTCTTCCCCCTTTGAGACTCATAAGAAACTCACCCTGTTTATGAGCTATCTAATGGATTACAGTCTCATTATCAACAGTGCTGTGTGGCCATGCAGGCCTGTCATTTACACCCCAATCTACTGTGTCAGCCTTAACAAAGACAAATACCACGGTAGGAGAGTATATAGGATTGTGTGTGTGAGAGAGAGAGGCTGTAGTTAATGGCCGATCCATTTCTAAATGCTGCCTCCTTTCTGAAGTGGGAGCGAAGTGAATGGTCAGGCAGTTTACCAACACACTTAAACTCATCACCGTCACAGGGAATTACCCTCAACAATATAATGGCTGGTGAAAAGCCTGCACGCATACAATATGAACATGCTATTAGTGCTTGCTTTGCATCGCCTTCAGACCCATTGACACCACCACACTCACTGTTTCACTGCACTGATTGAGTATTCCTCTGAAGAAGATACCCAGGACTGCTGCAGAGTGGTGTGGCATGTGATGTAATGCGATGTGAAGCTCTGAAGGTCTGGGCTCGGTGACACCATATACGAGACAGTTTAACATCACTACCCATTATGAATTTACCTGCGAGAGTTGATGGGAGAAGAAACTAGTGTCATTCGGCTAAGAAATGACAGCATTGGCCAGAGTCTCTCTAAATCAGATTGATGATCCATTTTCCCTGCCCCGGGGCCACAGTAATGTAAGGGCCTGGGATCCAGCGAGGCTGCAGAGAGACAGATGGGAACTTGTCTGCTATGACCTTGCTGAGCTAATATTTCTCCCAGGCCTTGTCTGTAGCCTCGTCATTAAAGATGCCAGGGCTATTAACATGGGGGGAATACTTCAAAGACACTGTTTACTTGCAGGACAATCCAGACAGAGAAAAAAAATCACAGCAGTAGAAGTAACAAGGCAAAGAGGGATTGTTTGGTAAATGGATGTATGTGCATAAATGTTTGTTCAAGTGTGCGTAATGTGTTTCAGAGAAGCCCATACAACTCTACAAGGTCATAATCTTACTCCTAGTCATACAAACAAACTGTAAATGTTTCATTGCATAGTCAAATATGTCTGGCATTCACTGCCTTAAGACTGCTAGTACCCACATGTTAAAGCCACAAGCTGGAGGTGGTAAAAGAAATGTTTGGTTTGGTTTTTGGTGGTGGGATTCCTGTGGTTTGGTTTGCATTTGGCTTACATTTAAGAACAGGACCTTTGATGTCTTACCAGCAATTAACTACAACACCCATTCACATTCCTCCGCTTTTTTTATCGCTTTCAAACCCTGTATGTTAACTTTTTCATCATGGCACTTTAAGTTTTGCTTTTCATTCAGTGAGCAGTGATTCTTTCGGAGATTGTGGGATTTGTAAACCCCAAAATAAATCTACTGCCCTCAGGAATGGATGGCAATGCAGGAGTCAGCCTAGGAAATATGGTCTAGGAAGCAATCCAGCAGGTCACTGTTACTCACCACCAGCGAGTAAGAGATAGATAAGGAAATAATCAAAACAGAGAAGCGAGGGCCAACTTCAGCCAGACTGCACTGACAGATGGGCTCCCACTTTAATTCTATGGTACCCCTTCTCTCTTATTTCATCCAAACCAACCATAACTCTCCCTGATGATATGTGCTGTATTTCAAAATACACAGTGGAGAGTATTTAGTCTTGTACAACCATTCTGCTACTTTAGTACTTTGTTCTTAGTATACAATAAAGAAAAAAAAAGGCCCCCTAGCCCAACTCCCTTATCTCCGTTTATCTCTCATTAGCTTCGGCCTGTGATGAGGGCTAGGCTTTGCAGGGGGGAAAGTAATCTATTGAAATAAGGTTTCATTTTGGATAGACTTCATCAGCATGGTTATTTACATTTTCATAATGAAGAACAGCATAAATCCTCCAAGTGCCCTTGTGCCACGGCACACACACAGCACAACAGTGCACAGCGGGTGGTAATCATTGTGTAATCACTCACACAACAAAGCATATCTAAGTGCCCGAGCCTGCAGCCACTCCCTCGGGCTGCCAAGCCCCTGATATTTGCTGGGCTTATGATTTGTTCTGGGATCTGAGCAATAAGTAAAGCCTCCTCATGGCCTTGTAGCCAGATTGGATTGCAAAAACATGTTTCACCTGGTGCAGCTAGAGAGGAAAGGAGAGGCGGCAGCATTGTCTGTATTCACAATTTGATGGCTGCAATCTTACTGAAAATCTGATAATGATATTTGGTGAGCTTAATGGTGGCCCTCTGCAGGCTACAATCAGTCTCACTCAATCCTCTTTTCTGGCTCTTTCTCTTTTTCTTCAAACACGCTTTCACAGAATGCAGCTAACAGCGGCATAATATACCACTGCCTCTTGGTTTTAGACCCTGGGGCACAACATCATTTTTACTTTGCATTTAGTTTTCAAGTAGACTTAATAGCTGAGTTAGAGGGAATAATCAATGAGGATCAAGGGACATGATCAATATGAGCCCCTCTATTTTTTGTGATACTGTATTGATCCGTGAAGGAGAAATTCTCATTTCATTTGCCCCCTTCCAGAAGGAGATGTACTCTACAGATACAGAACAGCAGCCCTGGAGCTTGTGAGGATTCTGCGTCTTGCTCAAGGACACATCAGCAGGGCAGATGCTTGATATTACAGGGGCTTGAACCTGGGCATTCTGGTCTCCCGCCTCACTACACCCCCCTGCTGCTCATAATGATTTGGGACACCCCAACGTCATCTAAACCTGGAATAGTAGATACCTATTTAGAATGATTCCCTCAAACATAAAGGTGTAATGACCCAAATTCCCCATGGGGAATTTTAAAGTTTCATCTAATGTAATCTAAGTATCCAGAAGATCATTTCATGGCATTTTACTGAAATACACTGTACTACATCTAATGGCATATAATCCAAATGCTGTTGTATCTGACTTTAAGGATAGTCATTTTATTACGATATGAAGAGTTCTTCCAGGTCCAAGAACAATTCATCACTTGCTATGAAATACCCAGGGGTGTTCAAACCACATTGGCATTTTCATTGTAACACATTTGCAATAATTAACTGAGCTTACTTTTTTATTGTGATTAATAATGGAGTAGAAGATAGCATTATTGAGCCAAACATTAAATTGCACTCATTAAATTGACTTTCCTGAACGCACCAACTCAGACTACTAGGCAGGACTGTAGAAAGGTCAATGTGATCGTTATATAATTTAGCTGGAGAACAATTATGAAATGGTCTAATAAGAGCGATTTCTAATGAGAACTGAGAGAATGACACCTCCTTGTCTCTGGAGCTAATCTGTCTAATTGTGCAAATGTGAAGATCCATTTCATAGCCTTAATGCAAGGCAACCATGTAACTGATCCCACTTGTTTTCAGCTCCACCAAAATCAAGCTAAAAGTAAAACTGATAGTTTCCAGTCGCATAGAGTGTTCTTTTTATACACGCTTTAATGTCATGAAGTGGATAATTGTATTTGTAATCTTCTTGCTACTTCCTCTTCCACACTACAAATACAGTCCAAATTCAGCATTTCCCCTGCTGTACAAACAAGTGCCTTTGAGGCAGGGGGCAAAATGGAACAGTTCCAGAAGACCAGATCTCCATTTTGCTAGCTTCAGCACTCAATAGCTCCCTGATTAAAGATAGTCTATTTCATTGATCGAAAGTGAAGGGGAAAAAAACCCTGAACCTTTCTGCTCTTCAGTCTCCACTCCTGCATCTATACGGTGGAAAAGCCTCCCTTGACCATGTCCAGGCAATTTGGGTGGAGTGGCCCTCTCCTGTTGCACTCAGTGACTCTGGCCATGCTCTGTTACCTCATCTCATCAGCTGGGAAAGTATTTGTGCTTGTAGCTCGGGAGAAAGCGGCCAGGAGTTAAATTGAGTTACTTGTTCAGAGATGGTTTCATTTTCCGAGGATGGCCCCGGAGATCCATGATAGAACTGCTAACTGCTCATCACCTCTCATGTCCCCCAGTGTCCGTCTCAGCAGAGAGCACAGCAACACAGCCACGGCGGCATGGCTCAGGTGGCACAGATAGCTGGCTCAGGAGATCCTTCGCCCTATTTCAACAGAAGAGTAATGTCAGAGGACTCCACCCAATAAGGTGTTACTATTTCCACTTTTTAACTACAACAGCACATTAATGCTCACTATCTCTCTATAGGTGTTATATTAAAATTCACTTATAGACCATAAAGAAACATCTACCATTCCCCCTGCCTCTCTCTCGTTCACTTTGGGTGCATATTTTACAGAATAGCACACTGCGTCCTGATTTAAATCCACTCTCAGGCACACACATGCACATGTACACGGGGTAACACACACCCAATCAGCCATTTCAGATGATATATGAGCAGTAGATTCCTCTGAGTAATAAAATGATTAATTTTATGGCTGTGATTCTATGAAATCCCTATATCATGGAGGTTAATCCCTATTGATTAGGACATAATGGATTTTCTAAGATATGTCGATCTACCATAAGTGATATGGAAAGGGCAGAAGCTAGAGTCGGCTCATGTCCTGTCTGTCTCTGTTGATAACCACAGGGCAGGAGATGAAAGACGGAGAGGAGTGGAGTGAAGAAGTGATGTGGCGAGATAAGACTTGAGTGGATAAATGCCAAGAAAAAGAGAGGAAGATGAGAGGAGAAGTAAGAGGGAAGAAGTAGAGGAAGAGATCGAGAGGAAGGGCAGCTGGGTGGACGAGAAGGAGGGAGAGAAGATATGAGAAGAGGGGAGAGAAACAAGAGGTAAAAGAGGACGGGAAAGAGGAGGAAGAAAGGAGATGCAAGGATAAGAGATAGAAAACGAGGGGAAGAGGAGATAGTCTGCCACCCCACAGTCACGTCACGCAATTGACTTTGTTCTGGCCCATAATGTTTTATAGCACAATCACTGATAGCACAGTAGTCAGTAGTGATCTCATTTCACAACCCATATCCTTCAGTAATGTGAACACAAAGGGAAGCGCAGCCATTACTAACGTCCAGTAGTCACCTACTGCTACTCATGCATAACTGCCTTCCATCAAAGGAAGCAGAAAAGGGTAAACAGCAACCAATCACACTCACTCATAAAAACTCTAATTGAAATCGGTTAACAATCAACACAGATGGTAGAGGCTGAGGAAACGTACGATGAGGGAACGTAACCACAAGCAGCTCAGCTCAGCCCTCCTTCCCGCTCTCTGTATATTGACATGCATGAAGACATGGGCATGCATTCTAATCAGAGATGTGTTTGATTCGTGAGGCTGATGAGCAAGGTAAACACAGTGGCTAAACATCTATAGATGCAAGCACAAGGCTGAGATCACTCGTTAATATGAGATTTCTCCCATTTTTCAAAGACATGCAAGTAAGGTGAATTGGAGACTCTAAATGTCCCATATATGTGAAGTGTGAGTGTGATTGTCTGTCTATCTGTGTTCGCCCTGTGATGCACTGGCAACCTGTCCAGGTTGTTTGCCTGCATTCTGCCCAGTACATGTTGGGATAGGCTCCCTTCCCTATTTTACAGGGAAGGGTGGTGTACCATTCCAGTTCTAGTTTAGATTCTCAAACCACTAGATGGTGTGCTTGTCTCTTTACATTCTGCTGTAACCACTAGATGGGGGGAGTGAAGAATAGCTCCAACTGGATGAGATACTGTTGTTGTTTTTTGAGCACATTGTACATATAACTTACATTATGCTACATAACAAAACACTATCTCACTATGGTTTTGGGTAAGACATCACCAAATGAAGCATTGCCATGACTATGAAGACAGAATATAATGAGCAGCTCCTCACGACAAGCAAACAATCTTTCATAGGCTGAACTTTATTTTTATCCTAGAACTCATCCAGACTGCAAATTCATCCAGGGAGAAGAAAAACAAAATCAAACTAAATTCTCTCAACCTTCATCGAGCCACTGACTCATTCATATTTGAGAGTCTGGCTGCCAGCCATGCTAACAAAAAGCTGTTGAAACGCAGAATAAATAGGAGGGTGAGTATGCCCAGGTTCAGGGGTTCATACTTGGCAGGCAGAAGCTATACAAACACTTCGGCTTTTACACAATGAAGAGGTGTTTACAGAGTTGTTCGTAGTATTGTTGGCTGTCAAGTACAGTAGACTAGGCCAAATCCTGTGCCTCATCCCTCCTGTCACTTTGTCAAAAGTAGTTTCAATATTTTAGTGCTCGACCTAATTAATTTCTCTGTCTTCAGTCACATTACATCAAGTCTGTTTGCTTTAAAGGAAATATATAGAGGGCCAAGAGGACATTTGGTCAACTATGCTAAACTGGCTCAGCAATAATAAGCCTGTTTATATATGTAAAATATGAATTATTTTGTGTTATTCATTAACCTAAATGAAAAAGCTATTTTGGATAGTGTTAAAAACATAATGATTCTAATGTTGTAATGATTTTGAAGGAGCTGGCTTACTTTTTATAATGCAGTATAATGCTTTATAATGCTCACAAATATTCCTGCTGCATCGGAGAATACAAGCCTTTACAGAATCGGCTCTTAGTGAGCTTCACTGCTTCTCAAGGGCAAGATAAGAGAAGACACTTCCCTGTGCTACTGTGTTTTTTTTCTCTGCAACAGATGGTAAAGAGAAAATCACTTTCTGCTGGGGGCAGGCTGCATCAGGATCAGGGTTTAAGCTTTGAGGTCCACTCTGAACCTGGCTGATTTGACAGCCCTACTTTGCATACGCTGAGTCTAATCAAATATATGCAAAGGAGAAGGCAGGATTTGCACAGCAGCTTGATAGACGGGATTCACTGATTCTGGTTAGATTAGGGATTTTACAGAGCAGCACGCTGGGGCAACACAGTCCAATCTGTCAACAGACAAAGGCATAAATGGGTGGGGAGGGATGAGAGAAGAAGAGAGAGAGAGAGAGAGAGAGAGAGAGAGAGAGAGAGAGAGAGAGAGAGAGAGAGACAGAGAGAGAGAGAGAGAGAGAGAGAGACAGAGAG
>CABFOQ010053653.1:27538-66455 GCA_900660455.1 Gephyroberyx darwinii
GTAACGTCTATCCAGCCAAAACCGCAAAAATAAAACAATAAGGTAAGAGGAGGGGCAGATAGGGAAAAGAGATCATGGAGGGAAGCATATTCTATGCAGAAGCTCACAAAGCACACAGAGTGATGAAGAGGGATTGGCATGCCTTCCCAAATTCGTGCAGTGACGAGAAGACAGAGGAATGCCAGCATTTACAATAATATATAAATCTACATGGAGCAGGAGCTACAAAAAGGAAAACAGTCATTTAGGCATAGCCAACTTTTGGTCCTCTGGGATTTGTAGGGAAAAGTTACCATGAAATAAATGTAGAAATATTGTGAGAAAAGAGAGACATTGGGAGAGAGAGAGAGAGAGAGAGAGAGAGAGAGAGAGAGAGAGAGAGAGAGAGAGAGAGATC
The DNA here is from genome assembly GCA_900660455.1 of Gephyroberyx darwinii. Taxonomy (NCBI): domain Eukaryota; kingdom Metazoa; phylum Chordata; class Actinopteri; order Trachichthyiformes; family Trachichthyidae; genus Gephyroberyx; species Gephyroberyx darwinii. The sequence continues at coordinate 27,936 of CABFOQ010053653.1, forward strand.
GTGAGAGAGAAGGGAAGCCACTACCATCATTACTTAATCATGAGAGAGGGAGACACAAGGCTGGTCTTTAAATGACACACAGAAGGAGGAGGGGATTGTGGGAGATTAAGTGAGCTCTCTAACGTTTGTTTTACACTGCAAAGCACTGCAGGATGTTTGTCAAGCAGCATTCTCATTTGGGACGAGGAGAAAGCCAGTAGGGGACCCTAAACTTGGCAGAGGAAAAAGGCTAGAGCCATATACTGAGAGAGCCACAGGACGCGGATCTGCAGCAATCCGCTCCTGAGGGTATTCGCTGATGGAAGACACCTTTGAACAGGAAAGAATCCCAGTAAACTGAGAACCTCATGTTGTTGTTCGGCAGTTTATTCTGGACTTTGTGGTTTGACAGTGCTTTTTTCTGGATTTGAGAATAACAAGGTGAGCTGCGTTGCTCACTTGTCTGGAAATGGTGTGAACTTTTCATCTTTTTTCCCTGTACATTCATGATTTATGAGTCAGTAGTAGGAACGCTGATTGAATCGATCTGCGTCAATGATGAAGTTTTAGTCATTGGATATCAGTGCAGAAGAAATATTATTTTAAGGTAAAGTATTTTCCTCTCTATGACTTTTAAAACTTTGACACTGTTGCATCTCACTAAGTTCTCACAATGTAGAGGATGATGTGGCCTCAAAAATGTGTCATATTTCTATCTGAATTAACAGCGATATCTCTAAATACTTTAAGTTGATTTGGCTCTTTCTCAGATCTGTATAACTATATCTTTAATTTTAAGTTAAAAAAGACATATAGATTTGCATCAATGAATTCAAGAGCTGCATTATGAGATGTTTCAATAGTGAAGGAATTTGAGGCTAATACATTTTGAACCATCATCCTCCATAGGGTTCCCATATAACATTAAGCCTATAACCATATTCTGTACGTGATGTGTCCATTGAATAGCTCAGACCAAAAGGGTGTTGAAAAGAATAGCATTTTAATATATTATCATACTGTTTCCACCAGGGAGAGCCAGAGGGATAAGAAATCTTTAAGGAAGTGCAGAAAAATGTCCTCTGGACTGTACCCCGGCCTTGTTCTACTGTTGCTCTGTTTCCTTCTCCATGCCTCTGAAGAGACCTGCCCCTCCATGTGCCTCTGTACATCTGACATAGTGAGCTGTGGCTCCAGTGGTCTGACAAGACTACCTCTCTCCTTGCCCTCCTCCTCCATCACCCTGGATCTCAGCTACAACCATCTGTCCTGGCTGGGTCCAGGCAGCTTCAACAGGATGTCCAGACTGGAAACCCTCCGGATGGCCCACAATCAGCTCAACACCTTGGGCCACGCTGTGTTTCACAACGCCTCCACCCTCAGACACCTTGACCTGTCCTCCAACAAGCTGTGTGTGGTGGAGCAGCATTACTTTCAGGGACTGTGGAGACTAGAGGAGCTCCTCCTCTTCAACAATAAGATCACACAGGTAGAGGGAGGCACACTGAATGGATTGAGCAGCTTAAAAAAGGCCTACTTCAGTCTCAACCAGATCACAAACTTCCCATTCTTCTCCATCCAAGACCATAGTCATCCCTTCCTGACCATGCTGGACCTCTCATCCAATCGTATGACCACCTTGCCATGGGAGGATGTAAAGGCCCTGCCAGGTTTGGTGCAGAAGGGGCTGTTCCTGCACAATAACTCTCTGGTTTGTGAATGCTCCATGTATAGCGTGTTCTGGAACTGGGAAATGAGGGGCTATGATTCACTGAAAGACTTCATGGATGAGCACACCTGTATGATCTATGGGGAATCCCGTGCCTCGATCTGGTTCCTCCGACACAACCGCTTCTTCCAGAACTGCACTGTGGGAAAAACATCGCTGCCTGTCACCGTCCTCCTCTCCAACATAGCGGTGTCTGAGGGAGAAAGAGTGCGTCTAGACTGCCAAACGTCTCTCAGTGGTGCAAACCTTTCATTTACATGGCTCTCCCCCAGCAAGGGGTACATCACCCAGACCAGCATTAATGACACTCTATTTAGCCTGTTTCCTAACGGTACCTTGGAGATCTCTGCAGCCAAGGTCAATGACTCGGGTCTGTACGTGTGCACGGCTGTGGATTTTAAACAGACCCTTAATGCCACGCGTGAGGTAAATGTGACTGTGGTCTGGCCCGCAGCGGAATCATTCAACACAGGCTACACAACGTTACTGGGCTGTGCTGTGACCATGGTCCTCATCCTCATGTACCTCTACCTGACTCCATGTCGCTGCGGCTGCTGTAAACAACCCGGACCTCCAGTCATTCCCGTCGCCACCTATGACCCCAGCACCTTTTCCTCCATTTTCTCCCCCTCCACCAGTCACAGAGACCAGCCCAAAATCCAAAGTAATAAGCATGTAGCGTTCATGGAGCCAATGATGGAGGAACAGAACGGATGCCTGAAAGCTGACCCCTCTATGCATTGGGAGTGGGAGATCTCTGTACTGACCCAAACACCCTATTCAGGAACTAGCAGTGAAACATGAAAATAAATCGTTCCCACTATTGTGTAAATGTTGTGAATGGAAATTAAAATCATCTTTCTTTCCTAACCTTTGCCAGCCATGGTTAAAAGGACCTCTGGACAGAGGGAAACAGCAACATCTTCTACTCCACTTCTCCTCTTCTCTGTCTTTTAGTCAGTAATCTGAAATAAGAAATTAAAGTTTCAACTTTGGTTTATTACCCTCAGAGTACTGACATTGCTAAATCACAGTGGAGCCATTATCAGCCCTAAAAATCAGTTAATAACTTCTCTGTGGACTCAGGTATTGCACCACTCTGGGGGAAAGTTTCTACTTCTGGAAGCCAAGAATGAAGCTGGCTTCCTTTTCACAGAAACTCTTAAATGTGGATTAAAAGACATGAAAAAGTGCTGCAAGTTTATGACTATAAGGCACTGTAGAATGGAAGCTCAGTTTGTGTATCGCAGTTGACTTGGTCTATAATTAGTGATGTAGAGATAGGCACTAGTACTGTAGCCCATATCTCTTGATAAAATGTAAATTGAACATAAGGCATTGGAAATCCTGTCCAACCCCTGGAAATTACTGTTTCCTATGTTCTTAATAAATGTTTCTTAGTCCCTACTTCAATTGCATGTCCTGGTGATAGTAGGTTTTAAAGGCAATAATTTAAAGCAAATGCATCGATTTAAATTCTCCAATACTGCTATCATATTTTAAAAAGAGGAATTAAGATACAGTGAGAAAAGCAATGAATGATTCTGGACAGAAGCCATAGCTTTGAGCAAAAATGTTAATCTCTTATCTAGCAGACAACAGGAGCGCACCGTGCAGTGATCCATCATCCATATACATATCGCATATAAACCTGTTGCATTAATCTGGCAAAGAACTATAATAACTGTCTATCAGCACTCCTGCTTATCTGCCAAATAGCACAGTACAGAAGTCTGGGAACATCAAGCACCCATTGGACTGCTCTGCAAAGGGTCTCTTTGATCAAACACAGCAGAATACTGTGAACACTGGGGAACAAACACAACCACGAAATTTGAAACTGACAAATGCTCTAAGCAAATCTGACGCAAATGCGGGCACGTTTTGTTTTGTTCAGTGTAACGTGCTTCAAATGACAGGAATACACACAGTCGGAGATGAACGACGTTTAAGTAAGGACTCGCATGCTATGACAGAACATAAGTGTGTGGGATGAGAACATTAGGTCAATGACATGAAAGACCAAAGACAGCATATGGGTGGTGGTTGGTGATGAAGGGAGATTCGAAACCTGGTGAGACATACAGCAGCCTCGAAGGAAACAAATCAGTCCCTCAGAGCCAAAGCATCTATACTGTTTTCAGAGTGTGGCTTAATCTTGATGCAAACACTGGATGAGACCGAGGATTGCATTGAGATTGGATAGGATTAAATGTAATCCTTAATATAATGTCAAGGAGATGTTGTTAGTAACCACACATCTTAATCTTACATCTTACAAAGGAGAGAAAGTCATCCGAGGAGGGGCCTTTGATTATTGCCAAATCCTTAATTAAAACATGACTGCTTTCAAGCCTGAGGAGACTCAGATTCTTGTGCAACCTGAATGTAAATTCAGAGAGGGTAGAAATCAGTCAATCCAAAAGCAAATGAGAGATGAGTAAAACTAGGACACAAAGAACTGAAGGAGCCTTTTGACAGCACAGAGTATCACCATTACCTCTGAGGAGGAAAAATCCTTTTGAGTAACTGAAAGAGCATTGCTTTCTCTTTGTACATCACTAACAACACAAGCACCCTTATGATGAATGTCCAAAGATGGGCCAGTATGACAAAAGTGATACACTGTATAATCTGACTTTTTCATATTTAAAAGAGATAAAAAATATTTTAAGCCTCATAAATAATATTCATTTTTCTGTCCAAAAATTACATAACATGCCGCTGTTTGGCCATGTGCTGTAACATCCTGTATCAGGGTCTGTCATGACCAGTTGTTTTTCAGAGACAGGGTTTAGGAGATTACCACGAGGATATAAACCAGGTGCTTTGTCAATTTCTCTGTTTTTAATTCCCTCTAATCTGGCTCCCCATTCTGACACAGCACTCACAGCTGGATTGGGATTCATTGTTTCTGCCATGATGAGCAGAGGGGTTCAAAACACCGAGAACATGATGTGATCACTTCATGAAGGGAATGTCCATTCACAGAGGGTCTGCTTATGTAACCTTCATGTTAACGGTATCAGAAATTGGGATTAGTGAAGTTTGTATACTAATGCCATTTGGTGACCATTTTTAATCTAAAATAAAGTATAGGACTAGACGTACTTTACTTAAAATGAGAGGTCACGGCAGTACATTTAAAAAAAACAAAGGCATAAAATAGCACACATTAAACAAGCACCATGTTCTACCAATTATGTTATATACTGTATATTCCACTCATCCAATACATGAACAGCTACAAGTGGAGAAGCAGGTTTGGTTTGCAAAAATCTCTAGAATATTACTATATAATATCACTATGTTCCAAAACATTTACACTTAAAATCAGATAAGAATTCCCAACGCAGACAGAATATACATGGGTTTTGTAGGCTTGTGTCTACTAACATGTGCAATCTATCTTGAACTGCTCCAACAAATTACACGGATGTACAGGAAGTGCCACTTGATGCTTCAAAGAGATACCCTTCTCCCCAGCAAAACAGCCCATCGTGCTTCAATTAAAGCCCGCACTTCTCTTTCCAGATTATTTGTTTTCCAGGGTTTGGTTTGATTCCAAGGGATTCAAAATGCTTTTATGCAAGAATCTAATTACTGTGAATGGGGAGTTTTATTCTGAATAACAGAAGTGGAAATGCATTGACTAGTGAAGGGCTGCCTTCACTGGCAATGGGGCTATTACTGAACTGTCAAAACAGTCATCAGGGAGGAGTGGAGGCATCCAGCTGCAGCAGATACACACACATCTCTCAGACATGATGACAGCCACATACACAGCCTCACTCGTGTCCCAGCGTCACCAATCCTACTGAATCCCTTGTCTCACACTAATTGGATGCTTTACTTGGAATATGTGTGCAGGGAACACACACACACATGCACAACATTCACCAGAATATTTCACTGAATATAGATCTATTTTGGGAGGTAGCAAGCTGAAAAGACAAAAATAAATGTCGACAACAGACAACAGGCTGTTTACCATACTTTTGCACTGAATCTAAACGTAGGCCACGTTCTTCAGACATCACGGAGGCAGACACGGCCAGCTCTGTGTCTTTATAACACTATCAAGCATCTGGACATCTATAAGTCAAACAGGATTCTGGTCCCAGATCAGATCAGATTACTGCGGGGGCACATTGCACATAAACACCTTATTAAGCAGATTTATGGCTCCATCACATATCATCATGAACCGCCCAACTTAGCATGTGCAGCAATAGTCTCTGGTCTAAATGAACTGTTCATCATGTCAGAAGCATTATCCCACCCCGCGGTCTCTCTGGGGCGGTTACGGGGATTGTGAGCTCCACATTTTGTTCAATTCCTGATTTCTCAACCACAATGACCTAAGAGCTTTGAAGTTGAGTTTGATGTTATTGCCCCTGAACATCCGGCTTGAAGGAGGATGTTTGGTCGGCAGGTTGGCCTAGTGGTTATAGAGGCCGACATATCACCGGAGGGTCGTTGGTTTGATCCCCAGCACCACCAGGAGGGTGTATTCCAGCTGTGAGCTGGTGATTGAAAAAATGACTGGTGTCACAGCTACGGTGCCCACTGCCGAAGTGCCCTTGAGCAAGGCACTTAACCCCAAAAACTGCTCCAGGCGTGCCATTCGATGGCTGTGCTCTGCCCCCTGACCTGCATGTGTGTGGTGTGATATGTTGTGTGTGTCAGGGGTGTGCAGAAGACAAATTTCACTGCATGTAAAGTATATGTGACAATCCTCTTAATTCTTCCTTAGGGCAGCTTATGTCACTTCTTCCACTGGCTTTATTATATTATGTAGTCACGGTGCTTCCCTTGCTATTACCTGTCACAGTTTCTAGTGCACTAATAAATCTCCAGCTATACACAGGATATTTATGAGGGAACCTATTCATTGAAAGCCATCAGTGACCTTTGATGAAATCCAGCTTCATTATTTCCACATAGAAATCAATGACCTTTACTGAGACTGGCACTGTAAATACACTAAAATAACAACAATGCCAAGTTGGAGCACAAACTGATCATACATTTCATCAAGCCAATCATCTGCAAATTAATAGTTATAGTTAAGTCACTGTCCTCTTCTAAATTTATAGATTGCTGTGATATTTTTATAGTATCCTAAAAGTTATTACAGGATTTTACTATAGGTATTTTTCTGTAAAGGATACAGACGCTCAACTTGGCCCCCTCCTGACCAGACCCGGGAAGGCTTTTCAATTTCTAAATTAGTCGAGGTACCAAAGATTGGCCTCGGCAAGAGACCTTTTGATGGAAATACATTCAGTTCGTTTGCTTGGCCCTGGTACGTGCCAGAGTTTTGCATTTAAAAAAAAGCATTGAGCATTATGGAGAACTGTTATGAGCTGCGACTGGGCTTCAAAACAAGGAAAGTGGCACTCACACGCGAAGCCTGTCTGGCCGTCATTAACCCTCCACATGCGATTCACCTCACCACACGGAGGCTGTCTCAGCTGAGCGTCAACAAAAGAACAGCGCCACCTGCTGATTACTGTACTGGTATTTGTCTCGATGCTCCAAGGAGACTGACAAATCACGATAAATCCCAACTAGACAGCTCATCATCCCTGACCAGCCTCTCCTAATAATCAAATCAATAGCGGTAGAGCCACGGACCAATAACCGTTAGGATGTGGTCTTAAAGGGTTAAAACGGTGAATTGATACCATGTGGCTCCTCAGAAGTCCTCACTACTGATGGCTATTCTGGCACATACTTTCAAAGAGTATAGATTAGAAAAAATCAATAGATATTCGCAGATTTCTATTGTAGTGCTTTGCACCTATATTAATGATTTTCTTTCTCAGAATTTAGATCCTAGGTTTATTATCCTTATATGTATATACATATATATATATACACGTGTGTGTGTGTGTGTATGTGTGTTCAGCTCTAATTGTAATCGATTTTTACAATGCACATCTACACACGTAGACACTTTCTGTACATCTGGCTCTTTGTACACCTGTTGACTTAAATACATTTTTGCTCATCGTGTACATATTCTATAATTTGTTTTTCTCATTTGTTCGGCTAATTTTCACTGCCTTGCAAACGTCTTCAAACCTTTGTACATTTTGTTGTGCTATTAAATAATTCCAAAACACATTAAAAAAAATTTGCCACAGAGACCACTTAAAGTTGCCTGCCTCCACACACAAGTAGTAAGACAGTAAAAACCTGGAGTATGAGTGAGAGAACAGTAAGACAGCTGTGGTTTACACTTTTAATGGTTTGCTTGACACCGTCATCAAACCCATCACACAAACGAGATTTGAAACGTTTTATTTTAATATTTTTTTAACAACCAAATATGTAAAAAAAGAAAACCGACAGCAAAGGTGAGGTTTCATTCACTTGTTTTTTTTTTTTCTTTAAAAAAATATCAGCCTTCCCCCCTTGTTCACAAACCGTTTCGAAATTGGGACAAACAGAAATTACATGACAAATCCGAGAAGCTGGAAGGCCATTACATTTCTTGGCAAATATAAATATAGTGGTTTGGACAGGGTCTGAAACAGCTCACATGGAAAGAGCGTACATACAGTATACACGACAGTAGGACACTCGGCACTGCCTGTATCAATTTTTATTAATGTAGAAAACCAGGATCCTTATTTAATGATTTAAATCAATGTGTTTATGACAAGTAAATATATACATTCAGCCAGCTCTAATAGTCTCTGGAGTATGGCGTTCATGCCCCCCCTTAGATCACCGTGATTGTCTATTCAGGGGGAGTAATTATGTGAGTATGTGTAGTCCGAGTAGTAATCCTGTCCCCCACCCCTCCCCAGTGGATAACCCCAAGAGCAGGGTCCACCTCCAGTCCCTTCCCCCCGTTCGTGTCCTCGTCCTGGCCTGGGCCAAGGCCCTCCTGGTGGGGCTCCTCTACCTCGGTAGCCCCCTAACGAACCAGGACCCAGAGCACCCCGCATAGCCCCGTGATCCATCTGTCCAGGAATGGCACCTATACTACCGTAGCCCCCACCACTCAAAGGATGTGTAGGCAGTTTAGGTCTTACTACTGAGCCCCCCCTGGTGGCTGTTATGGGAACACCCACACAAGCTCCGAGGTTGTCAGCACAGTTCACTGGAGTCCTGCCCCCCTGACTACCAGGGGTACTGTTGCCGAGGGTTTCTGTCCACTCCCTCTCCCCACTCTGGGTGAGTCCACTGTGGGCCACTGAGCCAGGCGTGGCAACACCCTGGCTGTTGGCAGTCTCACAAGTGCTGGTCCCTGCTGTCCCCCATACCCCCTCCCCAGGTCCACTAAGTGTCCTATCTGTCTGTTGTGTGGGAGCCCCGCTAGCACTTTTAGGTATGCCGGCCATGAAGCCGAGCTGGGTTACATCACCCTGGTCTGTGTAGGGGAGGGTAGTGGAGAGCGGAGAGGCATCCGCGGTTGTGCTGGTTTGTGAGCGGGAACTGCCTGTAGAGAAGGCCCCAACAGCCCCAGCTGCTCCAGTGTCAGAGCCATACATATGACCCAGCATCATGAGGTGAGGCGGAGGGGGAGGTTTGACCTCCAAGGGGAGGGAGGCCAGGTTGGCCAGAGGTCCTGCTGTGGTTAGGAGAGGGGGAGGGGCTGGGACTGTGGTAGAGGCTGTGGCTGGGGGCCGGTAGTCCTGTTCCTGGGTGCTGCTGCAGGGTGAAGCAGGATAGGCTGGGGAGGCCGTGTAGCCAGAAGAGCCAGTGTAGGGCGCCCATGAGGCCGAGGGACACAGGAAGCTCTGGTGGGGGTTCACAGCAAAACCTCCAGGTGACATGCTGCCAACATCTGAGGAGACTGAGCCCAGCTGGTTGGTGGCTTTGAACTGAGAGATGGCCGTTTTGAGAGCGGTGTAGTCAGACAAGTTTGCCAAGTTTGGAGTGCTCTCAGAGGTCGTCTGCTGCTCTGGGAGTGGGGGCCGGAACTCCTCCATCATTGGCGGAGGAGGCTGTGGAGGCTTCTCCATAGAAACCTCCTGGTTCTGCTCTGAGGACTCTGTGATGGCTGAGGGCTCACCATCATCAGAGTCTAACGACATGTCCTCCTCTTCCACACACTCATCATTCACAACTGGGAGGGCAGGAGAGCAGGCAGAGTGAGAGAACGGTAGAGAAAAGTGATGAGAGCAAGATTAAGAAGTGAACAAATGTTTTACAGATGTGTTCACAGAATCAAAGGCCTGAAAAAGATCCATGCTGGGTAGTAGAGCCATATTTATTCAGTAAACTAGCAAGTTAATTGTATGGGACAAAAGCTTATTTAACAAATGAGTGATGATAGAGTATTTGTATTTCTCTTGTTGAACTATAAAGACGCTACTGACACTACCCACCAGTAGAGGGCGGAGTTGGAAGATCATTCTGATTGATGGAACCAATCAGGCTGTGGAAACTGCTCATGATGTCATCAATGCTCGCTATCACTATTCCATTTCTGCAGTACTGTAGGAACATCTCAAATGGCCTCTCTGCAAGAACAAGCAGCAAAATGAGACGTTTAAAGCACATACTGAATCCGTCAAGGTCAGGACTCCAAACGGGAATAAAGCGTCTGATTCCTAAAATGTTTAACTTCAAAAGATTGGATAGAATTTATTCAACTTGAAGGCATCAAGGAAAACATCTAACATAAACACTTAAGTGACACACAAATTTGGTTCTGTGATCTGCCCAGTATTAACAGTTTGAATTTGAAGTTCATACTTAATCTGTCCTGGAGAGTTGTCAATGTTTCTGGTGTCAGATAAACAGCAAAAGATTTGGTTTATGGTCATGATGACGAGATTACCTGTGAGGAAGATCAGGTGCCGCTGCTGGGTGTGCTGAGCCTGGAGCTTGATCAGGCAGTCCAGATCTGGGGCCTGGCGTGATTGGGTGTCGCACTCGTGATAAGGGAGGAACTCCACCAGGTGCTTCTTCTGATAGGCTGTTAGAAGGTTCAGCAGTCCCATGGCATTGGTGTTCAACCTATGAGAAGACAGCAGAGTCATGACACTCGATCACTGCGCTACATTTACCACCACAATGTGATTCCTATACTAGGCCTCTGTCACTACTATTCTGGGTCACTGACCTGCCCAGCTCTTTAAGCTTTTTCTGGGACTTGCAGTGCACCTTCCACTGCCAGGGGTGTTCAGGGGTGCTTTGCTCCTCCAAGAACTTCAGCAGCCCCTGTAACCGATCTGAACAAAACAAACCACACACACACACTCTGTTAGGATTCATATCCAACTGACACTTGACCTTAGCCATATTCCAGAAGGATGAGTGAAACTTACCCTGCGTGATAAGGTCAGGGTTGAGGACAAACTCATCAGACACGATGAAGCCTCCAGACACAAACAACTCATTGTAGGTGTGGTTCTTGACATCGTCCAGGGTGTCAACTCCAGCGAAGCTCACCGAGGACAGCTTCTTCAGCGACACCAGGGCTGGGATCTGCAGGGGGAAGACAAAAGGATTTTTACAAATAGGGCACTTTTAATTCTTTTGAATTAAAAACTTTGGTCACTTAAAACATTAATATAATAATAACAAAACATTTTTTTCCAATAATAGATTAATGCAATACTAATTTAATATGTAAAGAACCCTGTATAAAATACTTTGAAGAATTCAACTCAACATCCAGATAAGCCATAACATATTGTAGCAGGCAGAACATTTCAATTATTTTTGTTTGATCACTGGGGGCATGTATGTCTGGCTCAGCTGGTGGTGAGTCATCTGAGATACAGACTGGAGGTGTCACAGTGTCACAGTGACCATATTGAAGGGCATGGTGGGAGGTGATGGTACCTTGTGGACATGTGCAGCAATGTCCTCATTCTGGATGATGATCAGGAGCTTATCTAAACTGCCGCTGTTTTCGAGAAAGGTCTGCGGGTTGCACTCGCTGTTGCCCAGGCTTATCAAGTATTCCTTGGTGATAGACAGGAGATGTAATTGTTAGAGATTGAGAAAGAGACATCCATCTCTGTCCCAGTTTCCCTCCTTCTCTGTCTCACTCACAGACACACACATACACACACAAAGAGCTCAGCAGTGACACGGAATATACAGTGAGGAAGAGGCGAAGGTAGTCCATCACATTCCTATTGGACACTTATACTTTTCACTTGAGTATGGCTATGCAATTTATTATTGCTGACAGCTGTGGAGGGCTCTCCGGCTCCAATAAAACAATGAAAGTAAAGTGCAGGAGTTGTGACTGTCACACCGCCCCCCCCACCCCCCAACACAAAGGAACAGCAGATTGAGACAATATGATGGGTCATCATTACTGACGGTTCCGTGCCAATATGGACCATAACAGACGCTAATGAAAAACAGTGAATGTCAGAAATTGTTGCTCTGCCAAAAACAGTCTGGGTTTTCTACCCATTTTCCATTTCAAATTTCATACTTTTTCCAGACCTTTATGTTTTTGTCTGGATTTGAAAATCTGCCTTTGGTTGGTGTTCAGTATCAGTTGGCAGTAGCAGGGTAGTGTGTCTGTCAACTAGGCCATACTACTCTAAAGCTAAATATTATTCTTTACAAGAACTTTATATCACAATATGTGGAATGACAACAGATGTGCAACTAGGTCAAATGTGCAGTGATGTGCTGGGACCGAGTCACAACATTTTCACAACTTTTAAAGCCCTGAAAACACTTGTACTGTACCTTGATCTCCTTGCAGACTGTGCTCTCGTCCCCCTCATCCCCAGAGTAAATGTAAAACTTGACTGTGTTCTTGGTGACGTCCTTAAAGATCTCCACCAGGCTGCTGAACACCTCAGGCTTCAGCTGACCAATCAGGCTGTTGGCTAGCAGGCTGGACCCAGTGCCTGGAGCAGAGCCCTGGTTTGGGCTGGGGTTGTGGGTAGTGTTAGACTCTGGGGAGTCTGTGGTAACTTGAGAGGGAGAATAAATCTCTCCCCCCAACTCTGTCGAGCCAGCCTCTGTTTTTGTCTTAGACTTGTCTTTGACGGCGCCCAGTTTACGGCTGTGAGAAGAGGCGGTGCTCTTAGACTGACAGGGTTCTACTTTGGTTTGGGGAGTCGGGGTGAGGGTGGGCGGCGGTGTAAGATTAGACGTAGTGACTTGGGGAGATGGGGAAGTGACCTTGGAGGCAGGAGGTGGAGCTGGGATCAACTTGCCCATCTTCTCGCACAGTGCTTTGACATGCCCCTGGACCGGGACGGAGGTGACATAGGGAACAACAAAGTCTGAGAAGGAACTGTTGGGCAGCCATGAGTGGTGTGGTGGCAACCGTGGGGGCAACTGGGATGTATAGTAGATGTGGTAACTCTGCATGATGCTTTTGATATCAGAGGTGAGGCTGTGAACCTCCTGGTTGAGTATGGTGTCCAGGCTGATGGAGGGCCTGGGGGGAGGCTCCTCTACCACAGCTAACCTGGTTGGTGGGGCTGCCTTTTGCACCTCCACCACTGGCGGTTCTGGCTTTACCTCGGGATGGGCGTCTGCCACTTCCACCGGCTCAGGAAAAGGCTGGGCTTTGTCTGGAGATAAGCAGAGAGGGGCCGTTAAAGAAGCACTGATGCCCTTTCGATCTTATAGATAATCATTTATTTCCATAGTTGCATCAAAACTTTTGACAGATAACCTGTTACAGTGAGGCCTTGTGTACCAGATCTAACAAAATGGCTACCAAGTAGAGGTCTATGTGTGCTGGCTACTTCACGGTACCTTCAGGGGTGGGAAGACTCCAGGTTGGGTTGTCTGAAGTGTGAGCCTGCTCTACTGGGGTACCCGGGCTGAATGGACTACCAGGGCTGCAGTCCATGTCCTCCTAAGAAGAGAATGGATCAATAGATCTGATCAGCTCTAATAATATGTTCATCATATATAAAATATTCTGGAATAATAAACCAGGCATCAATTGTTTTGTGCTTGAGACACATCTCACCTCTGTGTAGTTTGTCTGTGAGGTCGGCTCCTCCTGTTTCCTGAGGTCCGGGTCAGGGATGCTAGGCTCCCTCCTCCCCGAACCAGTTGAGGGCTCACCGTGGTTGGACTGCTCGGGCACCGAACCCTGGGCCACAGCTTTGTTCAGAGTGGCCAGCAGGATCTTGAGAAGCCGCTGGGTCTCATTGACAGAGGAGCTATGGGTGTTGCCTCTGGCCCTAAGATCAGTGTCATAGATGCCCATGCTCTCCATCACTGCGGTCAAACTGTAGTTCTGTCCACCCTCATCTCCGGCTTCGTCTGCCTGGGCTCCTAGGACACACACGCAAATAATGAGACGTGTTGAAATGTTCCTATTACAATGCATTGGGCTTATTAACAACCTTGCTGATATTTTTTTCCTGCTTTTACTGTGCAAATCCCGTGTGTATCACACAAGGAATGTGTCAAGATAACCAAATATTTGAAGAGCCGTCGATGAGTGTTCGCTATTTCTTCTGGCAGTTTGAATTGGAATGTTGTCAAGATAAGTTGAAGAAAGTTGAAACGTTGTAAGCTACGTGGAATAAAAAACTGGAACAACTAATAATCTAAATGGAGAGCCGGCGCTGTTCCTGTCCCTAGTTCCAGTTAGCGACCAACAATGGTGCCAACAATTATTGTACTGGCACCTTAAGAGTTTGGACAGCTACTTGGAGTTGGATTAGAAACAAAATTATCCATGTAAAAAAAGTGTTTCAAAAGGATCTGTGTTGAAATAAACAAAATCCTAAAGTAACGAAGGCCAATGCACTAGCTGCAGGTTTCCATAGAGACAGTGGGCAGCCACATCTTTTAATTGCAACGTAATTATTGGCGATTAAATAGATTGTGTCGCAAACATAATAATCCAATAATCTTTCAGAGGGCCTGACCTTGGAGGCAATACATTCTTAAGAACTAGACCTTTGCAAATCCTTAAATTATACCATTCATCCCAAGTTGCACATGAGCACACACACACACACACACACACACACACACACACACACACACACAACTGCACCATCACAAAGACCGGGGTCCTCCTCACCTCTGCTGGGTTCTCCGTTGCTCAGGGGATCTATGCGTTGGTGTTTGTTCACGCCTCCCCTGTCCTCTCCTTCTAGTTTCCTCTTCAGACTGTGAGGGTCCCAAGTCCCATCCTCCCCTGCGTCTCCCCTTTCCTTCCCAGGATCCTTCACTAGGGCTTTCTTATGGAGTTGGATAAGCTTCAGCAGCTGTTTCATCTTGTCTTTATCATACTCATTCTGGGACAGCCGCAACTTTTGGGGCTGAGGCTGGGGCTCAATCTGAGACTTGTGCTGCGACTGGGCCCCATTTGAATGAGACACCCCTGATCTCCGTCTGCTGGTTTCCGGGGCTGGCCTCTCTTGTGCTGGCCTCTCTTGTGCTGGCCTCTCTTGTGCTGGCCTCTCTGAGGGTCTCTCTGCCCTGTCTGAGCCCCTGTCTGACCCACCCCAGTCAGAAACAGGGCTGTATTCCACTGGGGCCAGGGCTGGGGTAGGCAGGGGGTTCTGTATTTTTTCAATCATGTCTTTTGCCTTGGTCAGAGATAAGATGTAGGTGGTGGGGTTGTGGACGTAGGAGCGCAGCAGGCCTTCCATGTTGTATTTGGGTCTGGGCGCTGGATGCAGGTTGCTCCGATCGTCCAGGTTCTGTTTGTACTCAGACAGGATGAAGGGCCGGATGGAGCCGTTGTCCATACGCGTTAGGTAATCGTGAGACTGCCGCTCCACCCCAGAGCTCAGGTCCTTACCAGGGTTGGGGCGCAGCTTGAGCAGGGCGTAGTGAAGAGCTGGAAGAAAGGGCTCCAGGGATGACAGGATGGCAGGCTGGGGCTCCACCGACAGAGGCTCTGGCTCATACAGTCTGGATGCTGGGATGGAGGACACAGATGTCACCGCTAAATATTGAAACAGGTCACAGGTGCATATGTTGTCAATGCTGCCCACGGGGTTGAAAAACAAGAACATAATCAGAAAAAAGATGGATAGATATTGAGTAATACTTACAATACTTGACAACTGTCCTCGACTCCTGAAAGATAAACAATGCCTGCAGGTTCTTCTCAACCCGCCCCCGTCGTTCTGGAAAACAAACGCAGCAACTTTATCAGCAACTATCACCAACAACACCAAACAGGTGTTGAATTCACACAAAAGGGAAAAGTGAGAGCAAAAGAAAGTTTATTGGCACCTTTGGAATCAAGCATCTGAGCTGAAGACAGCAGGAAGAGAAAGCCCCGGTCAAACAAGGGCTTCACCAGCACCTGAACCAGAAGAGCACACACTGCAGTTAGAAACACCCACTCCACCAACGACAGCATCCCCCACTTTACAGAGTTGACATGTTTCACAAACTATACCAGCACTTTATAGGCAAGGCGAGAGCAAGAATAGCAAGAATTGTCGGCCGTCTTGGCTGAGAAGTTTCATTTTAGTCTTTCATTTCATCGGGACCAAACTGTCAACAGTTCCAGGGTGAATACAGTCGTTATCCGCAAACATCTCCAGGCCAAAAAGCATCACTGTAAGTAGGGGGGAGCATTATTTTTGGGAGCAGCATGCCCCGGTAACTTAACCCACATTGTTCCATGGTTAATTCATTGGTCATTTTAAGTTTAACGTCAGTATATCTGACTCGTCAAGTCATGTTTATATATATAGCTCTTAAGCACCAACGAGCCTCTAAGTCTACTAAGTGAGCAATAACTTTACATGAGTCTTTTGTTACAAAGACGCAAGAAAGACTGACAGCTGTGTCATAATTTCCCCATTACTTCACTGAATATAAGTTGGCAAAATGGCAATGGCAGAATGTTTAAAAGTAGTTCTTGTAATCTCCACCGTTATGTCCCCACCTACAAACTTACAGAAATTCTGCATTATCTGAAAATCTTCAGATAGATCTTCAGATAAGATAGGATCCCTGGAGAGAAATCTTGCCCACTGAGAGTCTTGGTTCTAATATGCATCATGCATGAGAGCCTCTCATGTATGACAGATTAGTCGTCTCCCTCTGTCCTTTTTGGCCAATGCAAGTGTTCTGGTAGGTAATAGTGCAACAGAGTGACTCACCATCCTGTCCCTCTCCAGTTTGTGGACCAGCGCCGCCAGGCTGCCGCTGGTCGGCTTGCCCTTCCCATCCACCACCTCAAACAGGCTGCAGGACATCCCACCCTTCGTCACTGGGGACAGGGAAGAGTAAGTTGGAACAGGCAACAGAAGCAACACATTCAGAGCAGATGGACACCAGCAAGCATGGTGGGAAATTAACTTACGCCACCAGCCAAATGCTGGTACATTTTGTCTGGTGACTTTATAGTTTGTGAGTTCCACTAGCTGCTGTTTTTTAAAGTCTATGGTAGATCTACTTCCTCTATGTAGTCAAAATTCATTTAAATTAGATGTCAACATTTTTAGCATGCTCAAATTGATGTGCGATACTTTTTTTCCTGCAAATAATTTGTGTTGAAAACTGAAGTTTACTTAGATAGCAATATTAGCTGTTCTCTTTCCTACATTTCTAGTGGGTGTAACTCTTAAACTAAGAGTTTATGTGGAAATATGCTATAAATTTAGTAGATTTGCTTTACAAATTGAATTTCAAACACTGCAGTACTGCCCACACAGCCATTTGTTTTCCATTCTTCCTCTATGAGAAACACACATGTTGAAAAAATTGAATCAAAAGAAGAATGTAATCAGCCCCCGTGACAGCAAGCATCCACCCTGCTGAAGTGTCCTTAAGCAAAACACTGAATCCCTCCCAGCTCCTGGAGAGCTGTTCTGTAGCAAACCCTATGCTCTGACTTAGGGCTGGGCAGTATGGCCTCAAATTGATATCGCAGTATATTTTTCCATTTTGGACGGTGATGGTATACATCAGGGCAGCGTTTCCCCAGAGTGTTTTATAGGCGTTGACTTGTCAGCAGCCTTGGATGAGAAATTCCTGAAAAGTCAATATTTCTTTGTATTGATTAATTTCATTGGGACCAAACTGTCAACTGAGTTCCACAGTGACGACAGTGTCAGCGTATCGGACTACGTGAGCAATAATCCTACATGAGTCTTGTGTTAATATTTAAAATAAATACCGTAACTACTTTCACTGCATCACTTTTCTTCTGCATTTACATTAGCCAGCCTTAACCTATACATCGTGGATACAGGACAAAATTATCTTAATTCACATTTACCTTCCATTTTAAGCAGAACTGGCTGATAAAAACAGCCCAAAATAACAGGGTTTTTTTCCAGAGCCAAGTTCCACAGTCTCCAGCTTGCGCTTCATCCACAAACCTGACCACATCCCCGCCTCAAGCTGACTGGCCTGTAGCCGCCCCGAGGCAACAGGTAGACGTATTAAGTTATTGATATGATTTTATTTTTAAATGACACCGCAAGAAAGACTGACACTTTTGTTATTGTGTGTTACAGTGAAAACCTGTAGTCACTAAAAATGTGGTATGAACGATATGGTCAAATCCATCTCACAGTGAGAATTTCTACTGGTGTACCATGATTACAGTTATAGCACCCACCCTTACTCTGACTCCACCCTGTTTAAGATTGACTTGGGCTAGTACAAGGTGTAAATGATGTAGTCCTTACTGACCTTCCCGTGAGAGGTTGTAGGTGTCCCAAGAGAAGAGCACAGAGGGGATCTTCCTCTTCACCTGCTCCAGTTGCATGCCCCGACTCACCTCCAGCCTCTCAGGCCTGCAGGGGTGTACACACAGATCAATCAGACAGCCAATAACAATAAACGCCACCACCACCAATACCTAAACTAGGGTCCAAATTAGGTCTCTCAAAAGAAAACCATGGTCTATATTTTGCCCTAATTAATCATAAATTCTTTCCTATTTTAACCCACAAGCCATATGCAGTGTTAAAAAAGTTCAGCATGTAAGAAAGAAATCTTCAGGAGCATGACACCCAAAGTCATTAATGATTAACACAATAAAATCCCAATAAACACTGAAGATGTGTTTCTAAAGATAAGCAGACACGTGTGTGAGGGTGAAGGTTTGCTCACAGTTTGAAAGGCAGGTAAGGACGCGTAGAGGATCGTAAAGAGACCTGGAACAGTTCCTGGTCCTTGTTCACCAGCGGACCACTCCACACGGTGTAGCAGCTCTTCCCTGCATGGGACAGGTCAAAGGTCAGACATGATACAAACGGAAAAAAGTTTTATAAACAGGTTTATAAGTTCAAAAGCCGCATTCTTACACATGCTCATCTTCAGAAATCTAGCTCTGGTTATTTTGGTTTATGATTTGGACTATTTTGGGGTTGCGGCACCTAAAAGCACTTGCACTGAGCATGCCAATGACTGTGCTAAAGTTACATGTGTCCACAGCAGGTGTTCAACATGGTTTTCATATTGTGTATTATACACAATGTTTATAAAGAGACGTGAGAATAACTCAAGAGAAGTATTTGCTCAGTTATTGCAAAATAATTATTATCAGCGAAGAGAAAAACTGTTGTACCTCTACTTCCTTCAGGTGAAATAGTGTTGAACCTGTTAATGGAAGAGAAAAAAGCCTGTATAACAATCCACCAGAGAACACGGAGATGTTATGCATGTTGTGTTGTGCACACCTCCTCACAAACTTCAAATGCATGATGACTTTTAGTATCGTCTGTAGGAAAACATACCTGTGCGCAGTCATAGGAGCTGAAGCAGCCTCCTTGCCTTTGTACTGAAAGGAAACCACAGCGTACGGGCACACGTGCCTGGGTCGCGCCTTGATCTCATCAAATGCAAACTCAAAAAAGTATTGCTGAAAGGCACAGAGACAGATACATCAAAACTAGAAAGACAGCCCGACACACAACACTGAACCATTAGGAATGCAAGTTCACCTGTGTGAGCTCAAAAGCCCTGTATGACAGCAACGACGTGACCCTATTGGCACTTTTGGATACGTGGCAGTCGAACTTGGGCGTAGGTTCCATAGCATTCTTAGGCATATTCTCATGGATGTGCTTTAATCGGCCCTGAAACACAAAACTGGTTGGTTCAAAGTCTGGCACGAAACAGCAGCATTAGTATGAACATATGGTTGTTATTACAATATGTTCTGTAAATAAAGCAGAATGGTAGTACATACCCTCATAACTTTAAAAACGATCATGTCTCCAAAGGAACCGACTTCAAATGGGTTAATTTGTAGCAAATCAGAGAATTTGGAGAGATAAACACCTAAAATGAGAAAAGAATTGAATTCAAGGAAAAGCATCAGACTCATGCTCCATCAAAATGCATTAGGTAAAGAATTGTAATTACGCCATACAGTCACTGTTCATTTATTGTTGCTGCTTGTTGACATTTTGAGAAAACACTTTGAGGCAAAGCATTACTTCCTTGTGTAGGCGCTGATACGACACCAATCAGTTGAAAGCCAACACTGAAGTTAGTTATTGTCACATATACCATAGCCATTCTCAGCTGTTGCTAAGCCATGTATTAGGTATCTTCCGTTGTAACTTCATCAGGTCAAAATACTAAGCGGCTTGCCAGAGGATAAAGTCAGGAGTGGTACCAAGAAGTGGCTAATGGCAACTCCTAAATTACAGTGATAGACAATCAAACATCTTCAGAGGTAGATCAATGACAAAGATGTCCTTGACGTGAAGTGTCAAAACAAAGTCCATCAAAAGACGAGAACTATTTAAGCAGCCTTCAGATATTTAGTATGACAGTAGTAATACAAAAAAAAAACATTCATCATGTCATGGAGCAGACTCTCCTTGTAAATCAAGAGCAATACATAGAGCGTAGAGCACGCCAGCTTACCCATTGCTGGATTTCCTAGTGTAGTAATCCTGGAGTGCCCAACCGACAGACCCTTCTCACAGATCCACTGGAGCTAGAAACACAAGGGAGCATACTAAACTCAGAAGCACATAAAAAGCCAATCTTAGTCTATGACTTGATAGTCTTTATTTTGATGATACATGAGGCTTTGCAGGCAGGCTAACCTTGGATTTGTCTGGATAAAGGAAGCAGTAAGACTCAGTCAGTTCTTGTTCAGTCCGCCCCTCCTGCTTCATCTCTCTTCGCTTCTCTATAAACTGGCACATAAAGGGAGTAGACAGGAAAGATTTAGCAGTCTGTACCTCACAAACTCAAGTACTTAGGACTTGTAAATACAAGGCTCTGGTAGAATATGCAACTTGAAAGATCACATTTATTAGAGCCTGCTCTCAGCATGTGCTGTCTACTGTTGCATGAGATACCATTGCCTTTTTGGGAATATAGCACCAGCTAGGTGTTTTCATATCTTGGCTGTGAAGACTGCAACTTCAATGCTGACAGTGTGAAGTACAGGAAGACAATGCCAAACCTCCTTCCCCAGCAGCTCGTTGTGAATGAGCCTGGCTTTGCAGTAGGAGAAGGTTCCTCGTGATGACGAGTCTAGGTAAAATGAGGAGACAATCTTCACAAGGTCCTCAAACTCCCGGCTGTCAGGGGGCAGGAACTGGTACAAGCCTGCACACAGGGGAAGCAGTGGATTAGCATGTAGCACTAGCAGAGTGTGCATGTGTGTAGAGAAGAGGGTCAAAGCAAAAAGAAGCATCATCACACCAAAACTTAAATTCAACTAGCAGGAGACAGCTCCCTCATGAAGTTAATAGTTGGAATCATTGAACAGCTGTTCATATGATTCCTTTCACAGCAACACAAATAAGCTCAGGGGCTCAGACCAGTTAGCTAAGTCTCCAGCTGTCCAGCTACGGCAAAAACCTATCATCCCAAAATATATTCTTCTTTCTTGCATGGAAAGAATAATGGCTAATTGTGCAATCATATGATCTCCTCATAGATGGGGCATTAGGCACAGGGCTAAAAGATGTGGGACTGAATGCTTTAGGCATGCATTCTTCATGTACGCTAGTACAGGGACTTACAATTAAGAAGCAGCACTCTGTGGGGGACTTATTTTCTCATCTGCTAAACCCAGCTAACCACACCAGCCTACTAAAAATGTGTGTCGGGAAAGAAAGGGAGTCAGTATTACAATTGGAAAAATAGTGACCACCAACCAGTCATTTGCATCGACAAGCCACTGTCCCTGGGTGACCTCTCTTGCATCAGTCTGTATTTAGAGAGGGTGAACCATTTCAAACATGTAAAGAAGTGAAACATGAAACCACCACTACCTGCATGGAGTATAAGCATCAAGCTGTGGACCATTAAGCTGTAAACACCTCTGATGTGAGTTAATAGTGGGGAAGTCTGGAAACAGCAGACAGCAGTGTGCACACAGCCAGGTTTGTCCTGCTACTGTTCACATTTGTGTGAACCTTTCCAACTTGAGCTATTGTGAATTTCACACATCAAAACATGCAACCTGCTGAGGGAAACATTTACTAAAAACTGAAAGCAGGACTGCCTTGAGAGGCCCCAAACGATAGGCCCAGCTACTGCTGCTCAACTTTGCATGTATACAAATATCTGATGTTCCAACGCAAAGTCGTACAATGACCATTGCCTTATCGGCCAATTTGGTTTCCCACCCCTTAGAAATATATTGGTGCAAACTCATTGGCATTGCAGAAGGCTGCAAAGGAATAAAGTGATGAGTGAAGTACCAGTAACACCAAGTATGTGTCTGCACTTATGTGGGGTGATAACTGCCCTATATTTCACCAAAGGGTCATGGTACTGATACAAGATGGGTGTGGTGGATAACTACATGCATTTCACTGTGGACAGTGGGGCAGCCACATGCTGTCAGGTGAGTCTGAAACGTACTCGTGACATCAGTATCACAACTCACTCCGGCAAGGCTCCCATGAATAAGCTGTCAGAACCAAACAAGGGAGACTTTCAATGGACAGTCTTCAGGTGCCACTTTGAGGCAGCTGCACAGCAATGTAGCTGCCTGCAGCTTATGGGCACCATGGATACCTTAGCCAGCCTACCAAGGCAAAGGCTGCCAAAAAACTAACGCTAATGTCGGCGCATCAAACAAGTTTATCCATGGACATAACAATGTAATTATCACCCCAAACGACAGTGGACATTCCGCTATCATTGTTCAATCAGCGAGGCCAGCTAGCAAGCTAGCAACATGCAGCAGCAGAATTATGAAAGACAGGACAGGCTCTGTTCAAAATAGTAGCGAACGGGCACCACCTTTCCGTTCTCTAATCTTCCTTGGGATTTGAAAATTTCTTCGTGGCAACTCTTCGGTCGATCTCTGGCCTGGCAAGGGCGAACTGCTGGAGCTCCGGGCGTCTGTCTGCACGCTTCTCCGCCGATCAGGGGCTTCTTGTTCGGGCATTACACTGTCTCCACATCCAGTCTGATCGCCATTTTGGTTGGCTGTGGCCGAGGTGGCGGTTGACGGCGAATTCTTCACGTATTCGCCCCCCTCCGGGCGGGGATCGCCCGTCTCGGTACATTCTGTGTCCTTTTTCCCCTCCGCGCTGGGGTTCAGGGCCATTTTCGGGCACCGTGCACGTCTTGCGGGCAATGTAGCTCTCTAGATACGGTGCCGCTTCACAGACACACTCTCCTCCTCACCCAACCTCCGCCATTGTGAAAATGACGTACACGTTCTTCTCCACCACTGCAAAACGCTGCCGTCACTCTGTTTACATACAAGAAAATCCGCGCCACCCAGCGGCCGTCAGATGTAGTGCGCGAATTGATTTAGTGATTTGATGTAATGTAAGTTGATAGTTGAGTGTGTGTGTGTGTGTGTGTGTGTGAGTGTGTGTGTGCGCGCGCGCCACTTCCACACGTGTGTGTGTGACAGAGAGAGAGAGAGCGTCGGGGTGCACAAATCTTGTTTTTACATTTCAGTAAAAAATGTCAGTACCCTTTCCATCACTGCACGCGACTGGCTCCGCCTCATTTCACCCTCTATTAATGAGACCTTCTTGTAAATTATGTGATTAGACCAGATGGGCCTTATTTAATCGCATATTTCCCAATAATTTCCATACGCAGAGATCTTATTGTCAACTCATACGTACTTAAAAATGATCAACCCACAAATAACCCCAAAGTTTCATTGAATATAAAAAAATATATATCCCATGTAATACACATGTTTACCACCGGGAGACAGCAAAGAGAGGAATTACTCTAAAACAGTTTCTAGGTAAAGGTAGGACTACCCAGTTAGATGACTGAAGAATTACGTGTGTCTTGATGTTTGGAATACTTTGTCAAATCAAACTTGGATATTTGTTATTACGCCTGTATTGTAGCCATACAAAACAATGATCTCTCATTATCATTGATTTCATTACATTTTTGTAATCCTTCTCTACCCGTTATGTAGAAAAACAAAATAGAAATAAGCATACTATAAGAAGTATAAGAAGGGCTGAAACCAGTGTCTCAAACACAAATCCATTGCCCTCATAACATTTCACATATAGACACCAAACTTGGTATTCAACATTTGATCAGACACACCTATAGCCAATACACTGTTCCAGTTAGTTAAACATCATAACCAATGAATTTGTGAATGGACAAATGGCCAATGAGAATTGTTATAATTAATTTACAGTTTGTCCAGTTTTGATGAAACTTGGCACGTGTTCAAGGGAACTGAATAATCGGATGTGTGATTTTAAACCGACCAGGAGACACCACGAATACCAACATTTAATAACCAATGGAATACAATTAATAGCCACCTTTCATGCGAACCCAGAAAGGGGTGGATGATTATCAGCGCTTTAAACTCTGGGACTTTAGTAGCGAAAACTGTTAAATTATTTATGCATAATAAATAATTCGCGTAAATTAATTATGATCAAATGTTTTGTTTTCATTCATAGCGATATGTCTTTAACAGTAGCTAAACATGTTTGCTAAGCGATACATTACTACTGTGAGTGGTGGTTTCCGGTTAGGGCATTAATAGTTAATTTAACTCTTGTGCGGTCTATCGAGTATTTTAACGCTTCGGTTGTGATTCAGTCTATCACATCAGGGGAGAGCTTCAGGGCCACTGTTTCCTCCTATCTGGCAAATGATATTAGATGCAGCAACTTTGCAGGATTTACTTAAGGATTTAGTGAATTGATGCCCCTGCTTGTTAGCATTAAAAACATTTCTCATTCAAACCTATGGGTGCCTGTAGTGCTAACCGCAACCATGAGCAAAACCTGAAGCATAAGTTTAATAAGTTTAATTGCTGATTGACATTAAAAAAAAATTATTTGAACAACTGTACATGTACATACATTTCCCAAACAAACAATGAGGACACAGACCGATAATAGATGCTAATTGTCATTTCCCCCTAATCACAGAGAGGCTTGTGATAACTGGGGTGCTGTAAATATGCTTTTGCTATGGGCTGACCATACTGCCCCTGCTGTAGACATCATACTCCTTGTAGCGCAGGTAATCTTTCAGCCTGGGAGGGAGAGGAAGGAAGCTGAGGAACACTGGGGCTCTCAAGCGCAGGCGACTGAGATGCTCTCTTATCCGCAAACGACAAAGGTGCTTCAGGCTCCGCACATTTCCTGAAAGACAGTCATTGAAGTCAAGTCATAAACACACATTTGCCAACAGGTAGAATTTTAACTAGAGAGGGATCATGCACAGTTGTCTCACTTTGAATGTGACAGATCTCTGGCCACTGTTTTTGCTCCTTCAAGGTGTCCTTGAGTTTGGTGCAGAAGGAGACATGGTCTGTATAGTCCAGCATAATGCGCACCACATGGCCAGATATGTGCTTGAACCAATACACTGTTATCACCTCACAGAACTACAGAGACAGGGACAGAGAGAAAAGGTAGACACAGAGACATATGAAGTGAAAGAGAAAGCATGAAGCATTCTGCTAGTAAAGTGTTCCCCTGCCAGTTCCCCTACATTCCTCTCTTTATACCATTTTCTCTTAGGCAAGGCTTGTCTCACCACCATGTCTTTGATGACTGAGGTTGTCCAAGGGGCGTAGTCATGGGAACTGTCACCATAGGGACAGTCAAAGCAACGTTGCACATCATAGCCATGGTTCAGAATCATTCTCAGCATGACCTCATCCTTCAAGGCATACTGCAGCGCTGAGGGGAAGTGTGTGGTATTGACACGGGAGTAGTAGTTGACATTTGATCCAAATTTCAGCAAGCTGTTGATCAGTTCATAGTTGCCCTGTCTAAGAGCCACCTGCAAACAGTTGATAGGGTCCTGGTTCACCATTGCCCCAGCCTCCAACAGCAAGCGGGTGCACTGAAGATCATTGTTGGACACAGCAAAAAAGATGGCAGACCTGCGATCATCATCATAGTTTTGGCGCACCTTTGGGTGCAGCATGAAGTTAGGATCATAGCCTGCTTGGAGCAGCAGCTCCAGACACTGGGCATGTGCCCCAGCAGCTGCAGAGTGGAGGGGACTCATCCCACTTTCCTTCACAGCCTCCATCTTAGTCACTGGGATCAGGTGCTCCAATGCCCTGTCAAAGAGAAAACAGTATTTAAGAGTAATACAGTGGGAAAAAACAGATGTTGTAACATAGAAAGAAATGAGAAATTCCTCACAGTACGTGTCCACGGTATGCCACACGGTGAATGGGCAGGTGCCCGCTGTACAGAGGTAAATTGGGATCGGCTCCATGGTCCAGCAGCATGGAGATTATGTCGGGGTTTCCTGATGCTGCTGCCTCAAACAAGACAGTGCCAGACTCCTCTGATTCACACCACACATGGGCTCCTACAAGAATAACACAGATATATAAACACATGCTGACATTCCAAAGGCTATTTATTAGTCGCTGTGAAAATAACTGAAAACATTATCTGATCTACCTTTCTGTAACAGGACCTCCAGCACATTCAAATGTCCATTCTGTGCAGCCAAAGCCAGGGGTGTTTTCTTTTTGATGTCACATGCATTTGGGTTGGCACCAGACTCTAGGAGCAGATAGACAAAGTTCTCCAGGCCTAAAAAGGCTGACTCATGTAGAGCTGTCCGGTCTAGTGCTCCTGTTTGGTCTACTTTGGCATTGTAGCGAAGCAGGAGGGTGGCCAAGTCATACTGGTCATTTAGTATAGCTATTGAGAAAGGAGTGTTGGAAAACAGAAGAAGACAAATCTCATCAGATTTCAGTAAAATTAGGTGCATTTTGCAGATCAAGTTAGTCTCACATACCTTACCTGCCACTAACGGAGAGTCCTGCTCATCGTTCTGGAGATCTGGGCTACAACCGTTCTGTAACAGGAATGTAGCGTTCTCCCGAAGGCTGTGAACCACAGCTAGGAACAGTGGTGTCTCACCCTTTAGAGTGCGACACTGGCCTGCACCCAGGGGGGATGCTAGAGCCAAAGCAGCAAACATCTAGTCATTCTGTGCTAGAATTGTAATGATGGGTATGTAACCAGTCAAACGTTACAATCATGCTTTTAATAATAGGACTACCTGAGAAGATAATCTCCAGTATCCTTTTATTCTCCTGTACTGCAGCCTCATGTAAAGGGATCCATCCTCGCTCATCAACTCTGGACAGAGTCCCCAGTTGCACCACCAGTTTGTTCAGCTCATCCTCATCACCTATATATGAGGAAAGGATGTCATTGTAATAATGGAACTCCTGGCAAGACTAATGACAATTGGTATCAGCAGGGAAAGGTCAAGGAGTACTTCAGCTCACCCTCCTTGATTGCTTTGAAAATCTCATCAGGGTCTTCACTGGCTTTCAGATCACTACTGAGACACATTGCATAGAACAAGGAATCACATGATGCACAAGAGCTAGACAATGTAAAAACAGAGGCATTTTACCAGAGGGAAGTGAGAGAGTAACCTGGGATTCAAGCCTTTGAGTTTTCTATATTGAATCAGACTCTGTTCAATTATATACTGTGTTGCCTCATCTTCATCCAAGTCCTCCTCTGATTGGTAAAAGTCATCTTCTGTCTCCGTGGTCATCTGTTACTCCAAAACGGATCACTGCACGAGTGCTCTGGGGAGACAGGGCCATAAGTTAAACTAGACCATTAAACCCGGCACCCGAGACCTAGCAGCCTGCAGCCTGGAATACCAACAGGGAGACATTCCACAGTCAACACAAAACTAGAGCTGCAGCTAAGCAGGGACTGGCTACAGCTATTCCTAATGCTTATTGTTGAATAGATGGCCAAATGATATCAATGACATTGAATTCCATGCAATATATAGTTCTCTGAGAAATATTATAAGTATGCCAATAAGCAGTCATACTCTAGATACCTGTAAGAAACTGGGTGCCCAGTGTTGAATTACTGTTAACTTTAAATAGCCTCTGTGAGAGCAAGTCTCTTGCAAGGACTTTCAATATTTCTGTCAGCATGTCTGAACAAAGGCATGGCTACCTCCTGTACAGCTTTACAGGTGCATTGCTGATATCATGTAACAGTAGTGACATTGATATAACACTAACCAAAAGATAGCAGAAGAGAAAAAAACATACTGTGTAATAAAGAAAAGTTAGGTCATGAGAAGACATGAAACTTATTTCAAAGCATAGTACATGGCATGGAAATTCAACAGCCACAAACCATGATCAAAGTGTAACAATGCACTTATATATATATATATATATTCATGTGAATACCAGGCCTTCATACCAGAGCAATATACTTCCTCTCTAGATGCATTATAATTTTGTCTGGAGTTTACCTTCAGTCTATAGGCTGTGTTTCTTCGGTGGCTTTCACAACAGTCGATCCAATGGGCTCCTCAGTTCCCAAACATACCTATTTATATCTGCCCTACTATAAATATCTGATCACGGGGCCACCCCAGCCAGCACCTGGCTTTGACCTACTGAGCACTACAACACCCCCTGCCATTCAGCTCTTATGCAGGTTCACCACACAGGCAGGCCATCCAAAGACCACAGCTTGGGATCGCATTCTGTTCATACTTTGAAACAAATACATATTTACTGACACCATAGACAAAACAGTAGCAGAGTTTGTTATGTTGTCCTCTTGTTACACAAAGAAAACTGTGCCACCCTCTTTGGTGTGCATATAAGTGTGTGATTTGATCAAAGGTTTACATATTTGTGTTGATTAAATGGTATCATGCTGCCCCCTACTGGAAAGTCAAATCACTATCTTCTCACCCCCTTGTCAACTGAAATTTGTAGGACCTCTAAACAGTGATTTAGCCCCTGTAGTTCCATCTCAGACTTCTCCCCAACTATTTAAGTTTATGGGGCCATCTTTTTACAGGTCTTTCTGTAGATCATCTACGTCATTCAAAGATGGGGAAGAATTCATGTTAATTAGGAGCAAAAACAGTGGCAGTGCAGCTTTAATGATTTTTAATTTACATTAATGTAATTGAGAGTTCAATTAGTCTAAGGTTGTGTAATTTAAGTTTCAAGAGTTAAATTTACACATTGCATGTACCCAGCTTTTTCATATAATTCAATGTCAATTCGTCTTGTTTTTTAGTTTTACAGTATGCTTCTTTAGTAACATTCACGAGAAAAGAGGTTGTTTAAGGTTGTTATTGGAGAAAATCATATCGTTAGCTATATGTCTAGCTTTGTGTAGTACTGGACTGCAAGGGCATTACAAGACTTTTTTAGATCATGGATCCCTGACTGCAAGATCATCACCTGATTCAAAATTCTACTTATTCTATCCATGTCAATCTATAGCTTTACACGCATACTCCAGAATAAGGCGTAAAGTTTTAATATTGATTAACAAGGAACAGGGAATCCAACAAAGAAAAAGTATCTGATGTGTTGAAGCAAAGTGCTTGAGTGTTGTCTGATCTCAGTCATCGAGTTGACAGAGCATGGCCACACCCCGCTTGATCCAGTGTTGTGGGCGCTTGCTAGTGGGCAACATCATGGAAATGACAAAATTGGTAGAGTGGCCTGTGGTAGAAAGGGTGCCCTTCCTCTCACTGGTCTTGTAGAGAGGGCAAACATACAGCTTCTGAGGCTGATCAGTGCTCTTCTTTTCAGCTGGATGGGAGAAAGGGAAGCAAAGAAATAGGGAGCAGAGAGTCAAAAAAGGAATGAAATGGGTTCAAGATAGGAATGCAAAAGATACCTGAAAAACTGTAAATGCCATATCTGATCAATGTATCTGTTACTCCCATCTACAGAGAAATGTTAACTTCTGGTTCTGTAAGAAGTGAGTTAATTCTTACTGGGTTTGATCCAGATGATGGGCACTGAGTCAAACAGGACTTTGGACTGCTGCTCAGCCAGAACTCCACTGATGGCAAAAAAGATAGGTACATTTTTTTCATGTCTCCCTGCACTGTTGCAGTTATGATGATATAAATAGTCCTGTATGAACACCTACCCTCTTCTGTCCCAGCAAGCTCCATCCAGAAACAGCCCATTAATATAAACACCATCTTCAGGGGATATGTCTGAGTCATCAATAGGGAGAACCTGTAAGATGAAATCATGTAAATAAAAATCATAAATCACAAATGATAAGCGTAGTATGACAAGATCTTAATTCTACTGAGAGGAGATAGAGGGATTGCAAAGTGTGTCTTTTTGACCTCAAACTCAAAGCCCAGCAGGTCAATGGGGACATGATATTTCCTGGCATAGTTCTGCATGGCCCCAGTTAGGAAGGCCTGGGTGAAGAAGAAGCCAGACAGCCAGAACACATTGGGCTTGCTGTTGTTATACCAGTCCTGCAGGGGCATAGGATAAAAAGGGAAAATACGAGAGGACTGAAAAACTCAACCGAGCTCCCATATATTATATTTGAGCCTGCAGTGGATTTCTCTTACACACTACAGTGAGGATGAATGTATAAATACAATCCATCTCCTATAAAAAATGACAAAGTCATATTAATGTTTTTTATAGACTATTCTCACCTTCAAGAACTTGAGCCTGGAGAGGAAGTCAGTAATGTAGCTACCTAGGGGCTTGAGGCTAGGGTATGAGCGCTTGGCCCACTTCTCTGGGACCTTGCCCACTATTAAACTGCCTGCAATGGCCTCCAGCTCTGCATCCATCACCACCAAACCCTTAATGGCCTTTAGCAGGTTCTGTAGGCTGACACGGATCGTAACACACAGCCTGAGGGAGAGGAAAAACAGCAGTAAAGGTATATTAAACAGATAATGTACTGTCATGCTTATGGTTCTGCACTGTATTGTTTGTCCATACGTGTTGTAGCGCTCCATCTCTTGGACAAGCACAGTGTTCATACTCTCCTGGTAGAGCACTGGGAACTTAGAGAGTGCAGCTTCAATGTCAAAATTGTCTGGAAGCTGAGGGAAGCAAGCAATTGAGTCTGGCTGTTATAAATATCCAGTGCAGTGCATACAGATATACATGTTCAAAATAAAGCAAACGCAAACTCCCACTGTGACAAAGAGCTCTTCTACTGCTGTACTACTGAAAGGTGCATTGCCTTGCATTGAGGGTTAAGTTAATTGTAATTGCTACATAATGAAAAGCATGGAGAAATCATATCAGTACAGGCATCCCACTTCACTGCAGAGCCATAATCACTGGTTGCATTCTTTATGGTTTCTTTTACAATATTTTAACATTCTGGACATATTGCACACAACAGAAGAGAAGTAGGCTTGATCAGGTCACACCTTAGAAAGGATGTCATTCGCTATGTCGTACAGGGTGTTGTCTCCTCCAGAGCTACCCCCTCCCATTGTCCCTCCTCCCTGGGTGAGCAGCAGTGAATCAAACAGCAGCTTGGTCTGCTGCAGATCTTTAGAGATGTCCACATTTTCATGCATCCCAAACACCTCTGGGTGCTGGCTGAATGGAAGTTTCTAGAACACAACACAGAACAGATATTATTTCTCATGTAAAAGTTTATATAGCAAATATGTATACTCTGTATGTCTACTACCAGATAAGGCTGTGTTACTAATTATTGCTTCATAGAGAACAGAGGGAAAAAATGACCCTCGTAAAAAAAACATTACTTTGATAAATTCGATATAGTCCTCATAGATGCATTTAGACGGGGCGTAGTATTCGCCGCTGGGAGAGAAGGTGTAGCGGGGTTTCTCAATGATGTCCTTGTTGTAGAAGTCAGCCAGGATAGTCATCAGGAGCCGTCTATCCCAGTCGTCTGTCACACGACCACCATAGTTACACTCCCCGGTCAGGTAAGTTATGGCCTCAAAAGGCACCTCATCATATTCATTCACAAATAGCTAGTGAGGGGGAAAAGATGAATAAGGAAGGTATATTCAACATAGGTATATTCACAGGCATTGTAGGTTCTTGTATGGTATTTCAACATTTTTCTGAAGTGATGGTGGAAACTTAGATATTGGAATTCAGAGTAAATACCTGTAGCTGTCTGATGCTGATACGTAGGTCAGACTCATTGAAGCCATAGGGAATATTCCAGCCCAGGGGACCAAACTTTTTCCTCTCCTGAACAAGAGCATGGAAGAAGCACACTCCGTACAAAAGCTTCTCCCAAATCTAGAGAAGCGATCAAAGAGGCAGGATAAGCAAAACCAAAATATTCTATGTTTGATAGATGTAAACAGAGAATTTCTAATTATTGTATACAGGTGAGCTTCCCCCACTCACCAGCTCCTTGTTGGGGCAGTTCCTGAAGAAGTTCTGGTCAGAAACAGGATCTGTCAGGTAAGACTGTAGAAGGTTGAGTCGGAGGCCTGTAGGAGGTTCGTTTGTCATTTTTACCCCATTCTGCAGGATGGTCACTGGAAACTGATGCAGAAAAGGATGGTTATTCATTAGGACAATAAACAGACCTGACATTGTTCATTATAAATTAATATTGACTAACTTCTAGAAGAAATCTCCATCTTGCTGATAAAACCATGTGAATTTACGTAGAAATGCAGTATGTAATGTGCTTTACCTTTGGTGAGGGGTAGCTGGTGAGCCAGAGGCGGAAGTTTGGGTGGCAGACTTCTGGTCTGAAGTCCTCACAGATCTTCTCTAAGGTGGACATCCAGGAAACAGCCAGGTGACAGTTCTGCAAACACACCCAAGTCCCCTCCTTCATGGCAGTGCTTATCATCTTGGCAGCGATGGGACCCTGGCCCTGCCCCAGAGAGATGGACTGGAACTTGGCCTCGCCCATGTTCTTGTCATTGGCAAACTTCAGTAAGCCTGGGGAGAGAGACAGACATTTCTGATGATTTTCTGTGACAGCAATATATGGAACCTAGACAAAGAATTTCCTAATACAGCAGTTTCCAATATATTGTAGCACTTACTAGCCATGGGATCAGCTCCTGGAGATAGCACAAACACAAGTGGGATAGTGGAGTTGGAGTCAAGGTAGCTTTTGCTCAGGTCAAATGGAGGGGGCTCCACAAACTTCTTCCCTAGTTTGTCAGTCACATAATTAGTGACAGCTGGCACCATCTTATCAGGCCTGAGACAGCGAAAGATGATCATCTTCTGCAACTCATTGAGTTGTTCACACCAGGGTCTAGGCAGATTAGTGTTGTAGGGCTCCTTGCTGTCATAGATTGTCTTGAAGACCTCTGGGCTCTTTATGAAAGCCTCTCTGTGGGAAGAGGAGGAAAGGTAAAAAAACAAACAAACAAAAAACACATTCATGGATCCAATGCAATGGACTTCATTGGCATGACATTTGACATGTATTGCCAAAGCACTGCTATAGTGTACTGTAATGATTCTGAAAGAAAATGGTAAAATATTAATATCAAAAAAGATTGAGATACGATAGTAGTGAGAATTATAAGTAAAAAATAATCTAAAATAAGGAGACTGTATTGGTAAACAAAATAAAAAATCCCAAAATCCAGTATACATTCCTTTTGTTGTGGCAGGATGTGACATATTGGAGCCAACACTGCACAGTCCTTTCACCCAGAATGAAGGGTCATTTTCATGGATTCACTCAATTAGTTTAAAAGGACAGTTGTGGGGAAAAGCGTTTGTGTACCCTTTTGAATTATCTGTATTCTTGCATAAATGGTTCTGAAAATATGGTCTGATCTGAAGTCATAAAAATAGATCAACATCATTTAACAAATAACACACACGTGTTCACTTTTACATGTCTTCATTGAACATGAGGTTTTGCTGTTGGTATGCAGTGTTTTTTCCTTCTCCAAACATAGTGTTGTGCCCTTTCGCCAAAATGGGCAATTTTGTCTCATCTGTCCACAGAAAAAATGTTCCAGTAGCTTTGTGGAACATCCAGGTGGTCTTTGCTGCCACTCTCAAATTTGCCAATGGTTTTTGTGGAGAGCAGTGTTTTTTTCCTTGGTATCTTCCCATGAACACCACTCTTAGTGTTTTTCTGATTGTGGATACAGATGTTACAAAGAGATGCCTGCAGATCCTTAACTGTTAATTTAGGGTTCTTTGTCACCTCCTTGACCATTATTCGGCATGCTCTTGCTACAACGTTGGCTGGACGCCCAATCCTAGGGAGAGTAGCAATAGCACTGATTTTTTTTCATTTTTATACAATCTGTCTGACTGTAGACTCATGGAGGCCCAAGTCTTTGGAAATGTTTTTGTAGCCTTTTCCAGCCTTATGAGCCTCAACAATGTTTCTGTAGAAGTAGACCTTTTGCTTGAACGGGGCTTATTCCACTTTTTTTGGAGCGCACACTGATTCTAACCAACTTTGTGGGTTTTTATATGACTTTTAACCCACAGCTGAATGTCATCTCATTGATTGGATCACCTGACTTCAATTACCCCCTTCCATAGTCATTGTCCTAGAGGTTCACATACCTTTTCCAGCTTAGGCTATTAATGTTTTAACAATATGTTCAATAAAAACATCTAAAAGTACATTTATTGTGTTTTATATGTTAAATCACATCGTGTTTATCTTTTTTAGAAGCTATTTATGCAGGAATGCAGGTAATTCAAAAAGGTTCACAGTTTCAGTTTCTCACAACTGTAAATTGTGAAGATAAACTAGACTAAAGAGTACTAGAAATACACAAAATTCACAAAACGAAACCAAAAAATGTTTGTTTAGTAAATAATTTATGTTACTTTATTCCCTGTAAGCCCGGCAGCTCACTGGCTCTGCAGATCGCATCCCAGCTCTTGTCCTGTAGCCAGGTGGGATCTGGGTTAGGGGTGGTGTTCTGTAGGCCCACTCCTCCAGTTAGCAAGAACATGAAGTCAGCATACTCAATCTCCCTCTTTGCTCTGCATGGAAACATTAACAGTCAATACCACAATACAAAATTCATATATCAACATAGGTTAATAGGAGCAACTCAGGTAAATGCTGAAATCAAATTCTATCAAGCTAATATATCATCCAATAGAACTTACATTCAATCCAATATAACATACTATTAACTCTCTCTTCACTATCCTCTGATTGAACAGAGATTGAACACTTACAGGAGGAGGTTGCAGCAGAGCCGGAAGGAGAAGAGAAGTTTGTCTTTCTCAAACAGTGAGCGACAGACATTGCAGTACAGATTGTAGGTGAAGTGATCAATCAGGTATCTGAGCCTTCTCTCCAGGATCTTGGACTTGTTACTGAAGAATAGATGACATGACTTGAATCAAAAGGCTTCAGATGAACACAGGCTAACTCCTAAGACTGACATCAGCTTATGCCAGGTTCTTACTACACAACTTTTAACCCAATGTTAGGCTTGATTTTGCTACCTCAAAACATATAAACAGGAATTGAGTCAGTTGCTGTCAGTCAGTGTTTGGAGTTGCACTTTCTCATGGCAATGAGATTTGAGAGTTCCATGGCTCTTTAGGTGAAGCCCATCGCCTAAGATTTGTGCAGTATGTGATGCTCCTTGTCAAATGTGTGATCCCTATCCCTGATCCCATCTTCAAGCCTGTGCCCATGAGGGAGTAGAACTCTGCTTAAGTCTGTTTTTAATGTGTAATGATTTTGGTTTTCACAGGCTGTTAGTATTTTAAAGGTTAGATAGTCTGTAGACGGTGTTTGTCACACTGAATTAACTGTTTTGGGACATGGCAGAATACATATCATGTGTGCCACTCACCTATCCTGGATAGAACTAATGTAGAGGTTGACAAACCAGCTGAGAGAGTACTGGTACATGGGGTCTATGTTAGCCAGGTCAGCAATGCTGAAGAACAGGATAGAGGAGTGCTTGGCGATGGCCCTGTAGCCCTCTCTAGACTCTGCTATCTTGATTTCTGTTTTCTCAGCTATCTGGGAGGTATGAAAACAGTATGAAGTTAGATTACCATACAGACTCCAACTTATCATATGCACAATCCATGTCTATTTTTTCTAAAAAAAAAAGTTAGTCATGTATGGTCCGGACCTGTTGTTTCTTGGATATCTCGTTGGACATGAGCTTAGCGGAGTCGAGAATTTGGATAGCACTCTCATCTTCCAGAATGTTTCCCTCAGAAGACTGCAGTGTCTCCAGGATCTTGTCCTCAATCTCCTTCAGCTGCCTCTTATTGGCTGCTGACTGCAGGATCAGGGCGTTCCTCTCCTCTTCCAGTTCTGGCCTGTAGAAAAGATGAAGAAACAATACTCAAACAAAGTGACAAGAAGTATGAGAAGGGTACCAAAGTTTAGGATCTATGGGTCCTACCTCTCCTTGGCAACCACAATCCCAAGCAGCTGGTCCTCCAAGCCCTCAGGGGTGATCATGAAATTGAGCAGGGAGACCTTGGTGGCCAGCTCCGGTAGGTAGTGGGGGTTCCGCAGTTTAGTGGTGATGTAGAAACGGAAATCACAGGAGTACTCAATCACACTCTCCCCCAGTCTGATGCAGTCCATGCCACCTGCCAAGTGAAAGAAACTTTATTGAGGTTAGGAATTTCAGATTTTTTGAGATTCAGATTTGAGCTGTATGCCCTTTGGTAGCCATCTCCCATCACCAGCCATGCTGTCTGTGTGCTGCACCTTGTTTAAAGATTTGTTTGAGCAGCAGTGGTTCCAGTGAGGGGTCCAGCTCTTCTCCTACATTCTCCAGTAGCAGGGGGCTTCCAAACTGGATGCAGTTCTCCAGAGTTCTCATGTAGTCCCCATCTGTCAGCTTGATCACACTAAGGTTGTTGTCTTTCTCTGAGTTCTTCACCCACTTATTGGCCTGGCCCTGAGGGTCAATCATCAGAGGCCTACAAGAACACAAAGATTAATAAGGAGAGAATGTGAGGAAAATCTCTTAGCTACAATTGGCCTGACTCAATTGGATGGTGTACTGCCAGTTTTATCCATACTTAACCAAAAACAGTGAGAAGGACTCACCATCTACGCGAGTTACTGACAATGACACCATTGTCTATAGAGAAAGCGTCAGTGGGCAGGCCTGCAATGTTCCAAGCTCTAATCTTAATGGGATCTCCCAGGGTCTTACTGAGAGAGAAGTCATCTGATGATGGGATGTTCTTAGACTGGAGATATTGAGATAGGTGAAAATAAAATAAATATACAAATACATATGTCTGAAGTGGGAGGAAGCAACTAGAGAGCCCCTTTAGCCTAGATAAAGAATACGAGAACTGTTTACTTGGCAGAGCTTAGTCCATATCTTGGTGCAGTCCTGCCTGAAGCCAGCAGTGAAGGCTCCCAGGTAGGCGATCACGCCAGCAGAGATAAGGACATCTCCAGTCAGATTGTTATAGATGTTGTGGAGGTCATCTGCTGCCTTAGACCATCTATAGACAGAAATTCAGTCAGCCAGATGTGGTCATTCTCAATCAATATACTACCATAATCATCATCATCACCTGGTCTTCTCTCCCCCCAGGCCTCCAATGAGTTTTTCAGCCCTCTCCAGCTTACGAGCACACAAATCCACCTGGAACTCCAGCTGGGCTTTCTCCTCTGTCTTCTCCTCAAAGGTCTTCTGAAGTGCTGCCAAACGGTCCTCTACCTCCTTTAGCTCAGCTCTCTTCTGTTCTAGCAGGGCCATGGTAGTGGCCAGAGACTCCTGGGCCTCTGCTAGATTGGCCTTCTTAGGAGCCACTACCTAAAACCAGAGAGAAAGAGAGAAGGTTAAGGTTAAAGAAACCATATTTAGAACCATGGGATGAAGAATGACAGCTGGAAAAGTCAAAGTTGAGGTTGAAGTTGTAAAGAAGCATGCATATTTTATCATGACAAGATAAGAGGAAAGAGGCTATGCAAAGTCAATGACACTCTACCTTTGCCATCCTGTCATACACCTCCATGGCTTTGATCCACTTGCATAGGCCCTCTGCTGCAGAGGAGGCCTTAGCCACTTTGCTGGGGTCAAAGTCAGGATTAGTCATGTACTCATTACGAATCTTTTGCATCACAGGGACCTACAATGGAAAGAGAGGAGTTACTGAAAGCAAAGCACACCTGGCCACATCCATGGCCCACATGACCAGCCAGAGATCTCCAAGAGCTATGGCATGAATGGGTGGAGGGATGACCTCAAGGTTAACTTTATGGATCAGGAGAGACTTCTATGTCATATAATTTTGCCAAATTAGATGAATTTATGTCACAGCATTTCCGCTTGTGATTATTTTGCATTTTCAAACTCTTGTGGAAAATCTTGTCATACTTCATTACAATATCCTCTAGAAGACATGGACAATGCCCTGGAGATCATATCATATCTTAAGAATGCAATTTTTTGCAAGCAACTCACTGGAATATTGTCCTTGTCATATTCTTTCAGATCGCGTAAGAAGTTCATATCACCCAGCAGTTTCTTGCTTGGACCCCAGTAGTCAAAGATCTAGAAAACAAAGAAAACATTGTTACTCCACAAAGACTAAGTATGTTTTAATGCAACAGGCTGACAAGTCAATGCAAGGTTAAACTTCACATTTTTGTGATGATGAGCTTCAGTAGATTTTAGGGTGCCAATATATATATATATTGGCACCCTAAAATCTACTGAAGCTCATCATCACAAAAATGTGAAGTTTAACCTTG
>CABFOQ010053654.1:0-11174 GCA_900660455.1 Gephyroberyx darwinii
CAATATATTTTTTTCCCCTAAAAGACCAGAAATAAGTAAATGCCTCCCTGAACTCAGGACAAACTTTGTTGGAGCTTTACATTGGATGATTATGCCTGGAAACAACTTTTATTCAGGTTCATCTTCCCCCTTTTAACTTTTAAAAAGGAGGATATATGAATGTTTGCATAAATTAATATTAGCTACAGAAACAGAGCAGTGTGGTTGTTGGTTCACATGAAACGTGACGACATACAATATGGCAAATAAAAAGCTCTAAAATAAAATGTATACACTGATTTTCAGTGGTTATTAGCACCACCACCACCATAAATGTCACTGGAGGCTGTTTCACTGTTTCTATGGGGATAAAGTGACACTTAGCAGGTGAATTTGCATAATGGTCACAAGGCTAATATGCTAGCTGCTTTCAGTAGTTTCAAAATATCAGCCTTCATTTGACCATGAACTAGGTTTACTTGCATAACACAATTAAGAGAATCAGCCTTGGTCACATGCATTATCCAAAGTAAAAATTCTATACCATACAAAGAGACTGGAGATTGACACCCAGCTTCAAATCATATCAAGGCACAGAGGCTTTTTAACATTGTGCTGATGTGGCCCAATGAAAATCAATTAATATTCTTGTAGTGAGTTTAGGATAATAAGAATAAAATTAAATCAATCCTGAGTAGGTGCTACATCTTCCTTTGCATCCCACGGCTATCAGGCAGAAACAGTGGTTTCTCAACAACACAGTCACATCGCCATACAATACAGCCAGGCTATAACTGCACATCAACAATACTGATGATACACAAATCAAGTGATGAGTATGGCATTCAAAGGCTAAAGCTAACAGTTCAAACAAAGCTTTGAGTTACAATCCAGTAGAAGTCAAACCAGCTTGCACACCAGTAGGACCCATATCATCCACCGGCGCCTCAAAAGTTAAATCACACACCACACTTTTCAAGTCAACTTCAGAATGTTCTAAACCATACTTACTCAAACAGAT
Organism: Gephyroberyx darwinii; assembly: GCA_900660455.1. Classification (NCBI taxonomy): domain Eukaryota; kingdom Metazoa; phylum Chordata; class Actinopteri; order Trachichthyiformes; family Trachichthyidae; genus Gephyroberyx; species Gephyroberyx darwinii. Next base: position 1,001 of record CABFOQ010053654.1, read on the forward strand.
GAAAGCCACCAAGATGAGTAAAATTCTTGGTTTCATTTTGGTCTTCTCGAATTCCTTCCCTCCTTGGTGTCAAAGCTTTGGTTCCCTTAGCCCCTCGAAAAAAGTCAAACAGATGAAAAAAAGTATTCCAAATGCAAATTATTATCTATCTTCTTGTCTTCGTATCTTCTTTGGCCATAAAGCTTAAAATTGGTATTATTTATAAAACATTGCTTGTCTTCTTTTCAAATCCCCGGTCCAGCATTTGGGCCGTGGGAGGCTGCTGGTCACGTCCAAAGCCACTCTCAAGACTAATGAGAGGAAGACACCTCGCACTGGACGGCACGCATTAGTTATTCAGCGTCATTGTTGTCGGTGAATGGACATTGATACAGCAGCTTTTACCGGCCGCTGGCAGGTTGGTCTTCGGCAGACCAATCACAGCCCCGGGGTGTCAGAGGGCAGGGCGCTCAGCCTGTGAGGCATGATTGATATTCATTTGAGCAGAGGGCCGCTGGCCAACCTCTCCCCCTCCCACCCCTGCCCTGCTGCTTGATGGGCCAGCTGTGGCCAAGCCTTGACCGGCCACACTGCCCCCCAGTCTGCTGTCAACCAGGGTGTAGGAAGAGACTTTCTGGTGTGGATGTTTTATTGGAATAAATCATTGGAAATTTTAACATACAGTATAAATTCCAATCATAAGAATGACATTTTGCAAGCAGCCGTTTACCAGACAGAAGCTAGTTTTTTGGGACGACTCAGAACGTCTTTTATGCAAAGATCTAGAGATGACATCTTTGTGAAATGCCTTTCAAACCTTTATCTACATTAGGTTTGCTGAGCGTGACCACATGTGATCTGCTCCAGCAACACTCTGGTCCACACATGATACACAGGTGCCCAGTATGACCCAAGTTCAACTTACAACTTTAATTGTCCCACCAAATAAGAGATTTTGGCAGCGGGGGTCAAGACAAAATTTGATTCCAGTCCCTGTAACTTTTGCTACGCATGATGGACTCGTCTGTGCTCTTTGCTGTAATTTACCTTCTCAGGTGACTGGTAGCTCGGATCAGAAGGAAATGGTCCAGAGTTCAAATAAACTGCTTTAAATGTTTGGTATGAACGTGCCTTAAGGCAGTAGGATAAAAGAGTCCTTTCACCTTGTCCAGAGGGTCGTACCCTAAAGGAGAATACCGATGTCATTTAGAGTTCTAGCCCATTTACTACTGTCGTTTTGCAAGGCATGCCTTTCATGTAATTAGACTTTTTAATAATTACTTGTTTTTTGTCATTTTTAAAATACAAACTTTACAATTTCAATCCTAGCTTGAAATTAACTTCTGACATGGAAAATAAAGTGTGTAATGCCGCATGTTTTTGAGGCAGGTGAGGTCAGGTGATTGACAAGAAGCCATGTGTAGCGTAATGCGTGCGCTGATATGAAAACTCTCAGGCACAATGAAATTGCAATGAAACTGAAACTGACAAAACCAAATGAAGTCTGCATAATTACTGTGTTGGATCATCTGGCTCGAGCAATTTTCAAGTCTGTGGAAGATGTTTTTCATACTGTACAAGAATGAATCCCGACAAATGGCTTCTTCTGAAGGGAGGAAAACAAGCCCCGATATCTCTGACTACACTGACTGTGTGCAGACACCACCAGGAATAATGGAAAGGAGAGGGACAATCTAGATGATTGTCACAAACTACACACCGGTATCATCCTTTAACCACAGAATATAAGGGTTGATATACAACCTTCCTATTGTATATGAACTGAACTCAATCTAACTGCTTTCTCGGGAGCTGCCCAGTACAACCACTCTTTTACTATCAGCCAGTGAGCAGCTCCACTGGGGCAGTTGGAGGTTAAGAGCCTTGCTCAAGGGCATTTGCAAGGAAGGAAGAGAAGATTGGTTGGTTGTTCATCTCCCCCACCCAGATTTTTGAACTGCTGATTTTCGTCTACTGCTGGAAATTGGCATAATTCAGTGATGCTTGTCATGCAACATCGATTTCAATGTCTACGAAAATCTTTATTCAGATTCAGAATCCTAACAACAAAATGGCCACGTCTTTGTTTGACCTGTGATATCCTAAGCCACCCAACTTAAACCAGCCAAAGATGGTTGTGGTGTTTTATACTTTTATACCTCATGTCCAGCTTCCAACTGACAAAACACTAGCTCTGGTTTACCCTCTTCATCTAACCCGAATGAGTGGCGAAAAATCAATAGCATTCCTGGATCCCAAGAACAAATGCCTTGCAGACACCTTCAGTTTTTACTGCAAAATAAAAGTTGAAATGGAGTTTATGTTTTGAAATGGAGATAAATGCTACTATATCATGGTAGGATATAACTTCATCATGTAAGAAATGAACCTTATGCCAAGGAGGGAATTACATTTACCCTGTAATTGAGTAGGTTTTTAGTGTACTTGTACTTGAACTCTCTGTTTTCACAGTGCGTGGGAAAGATCATATGTAACAATGTTCTTTTGTAAAAAAATAAATAAATTAAAAAAAGTAACTAACTTTTACTCTGAGTACATTTTAAATGAGCTACCTTTTAGAATTTTACACCAGTTTTATGACTATTACTACTACTACTACTACTAATAATAATAATAATAACTTTATATAGCACTTTTCAAAACGAAGTTACAGTGCTTATAGTTACAGAGTGCTTTAGAGTCAAGGAAGTGAAACAGTTATATGCAGTTATCAGATAATTACCTTTAACTTGGACCTTTGTTGTTAACATCATTAATTTTACATTTTATCATAGGTTATATCACATCAAAGTTAATAAGTTAATGTTCTCCCCTTCCCAAGCATTCCTAGTAGGGGAATTATTATTTAACATCTTCCCCACTCCACCAGCCCTCCATACAACCTGATTAGCTTACATTTGCATATTCAGTAGGGCACCATGTATAAATAGACAACCAAGTATTTGGAATATATTGTTTCCTCTCAATAGGTAAGTTCATGGCACAAGACAAAACAGGATGTGGGCTGAATGCTGAATGCTATACTTGCAAGAAAAAAGTTTGTGAATCCTTTTGAATTACCTGCATAAATGGCTCCTAAAATATGGTCTGATCTTCATCTAAGTCATAATAGATAAACACAATGCTATTTAAAAAATAACACACAAAAAATGTCCTTTTACATGTTTCTATTGAACATTTTGTTCAAACATTAACAGCCTTAGCTGGAGAAAGTAGGTGAACCTCTGGTTTAATCATGAGAAGCTAGGATTACAATTATAAAAATATATTAACAGCATGAGAAAAATGTGCGTGAGCATAGGTTTAGCGTAGACTCCAAGAGGTATCCAGCAATAGGGTGAACCTCCAGGAGCAGGTAGGAGATAGGAGAACCCCCCGGGCTGAGGGGGTACAAATAGAGGGAAATGGTTAGTGATTGGTTTCTGAAGAGGGAGAAAGGGGAGGAGAAAGGAGTGTGGGCTAGGGTGGTTGGACAATGCAGAGCTGGGGGCGTGTTTGTACCTGCTGCAAAAATATGAATGAAAGAGGTAGCCTTCTTGATTGAACTTACGCTAAGCTTCATGATAATGACTTCGAAAGGGGGTAAGTGAAGTCAGGTGATCCAATCAATGAGATGACATTCAGGTGTGGGTTAGAGGTGTCCTGTCATATAAAAACCTCAAAAAGTTTGGTTACCAACAGTCTGCTCTCCAAAAAAAGAGATCTGTGTGAATATGCTCCAATCAGAGGACCTCTGGAAAAGAGTTGTTTAGGCTGGAAAAGGATACAGAGGCATTTCCAAAGACCTGGGCCTCCATCAGTCTACAGTCAGACAGACTGAATACAAATGGAGAAAATTCAGAGCCACTGGTACTCTCCCTAGGAGTGGACACCCAGCAAAGATCACAGTAAGAGCACGCTGCATAATGGTCAAGGTGGTGACAAAGAACCCTAAGGTAACAGCTAAGGATCTACAGGCATCTCTTGAACTTTCTAACATCTTAACACTTTTTTTGTGCCTCCTAATAATTGCAACACTTCTATTGAGACGTATTGCATGCTTGTTGAGAATGATATTGAGCATCTATTAAAAGATTGAGCTAAATGAGATAAAACCAGATCCCAGCGATAGATATAGATAGATAGATATTGTCGCTCTTTATTGTCCCCAAGGAGGAAATTGCAGTTAAACCCTCAGATAAGGGATGTGGAATCATGGTACTGAATACTACTGACTATGGAGTGTCAAAGGCAACTTTCAGACACAAGGTTTTATGAAAAGCTCAAAGGGGACTCAATTCAAGAGTATTTATCTGAACTACATCCTCTACTTGTTGAAATTACCAAACGTGAATTTGATTTCCTCAAGTCTAAGTTCATTAGACCGTCCACATTTTAGACCCTAGTATCTGGCATAGATTTGATAATTTCTATGTGGACTTTTTATCGTGGCACGGTGGCGCAGTGCTTGCACTGTTGCCTCACAGCAAGAAAGTCCTGGGTTCGATTCCCACCTGGGGCGCTGTTGACTCTGGGGTGCCCAGGTGGGTTATCTCCCGGGCCTTTCTGTGTGGAGTTTGCATGTTCTCCCCGTGTTCACATGGGTTTCCTCCTATAAAAAAGAACCCCCATCTAAAAACATGCAATATCCTGTCCTGACCATGACGAGGAGACAAGATACCTAGAGTTGGTCCCCGGGCGCCTACAGAAGAGGGCTGCCCACTGCTCCTGGCTGCCCTTGGAGGACGGTTGGCTAGGATGGGTTAAATGCAGAGATGGAATTCATTTCGGACACCCTACCTGCATGTGTGTGTGTTCCCTTGCATGTGTTGTGTGTGTTAGTGCATGCGTGCACCCAAAATGTCAATAAATGAATCTTATCTTATCTTTTTATTAAGCCCTTTGTTGAAGCACTTTCCTCTTTTGTCAAAGACTCTGGTGACATGATTACTGCTATTGAAAGTGCCCCTCTTATTACTAATGATACCCATATGCACCTGGTTACTTCTACTTCTACAGGGTTGACTTTACAGAGTAAAGGAAGTGAAACAGTTATATGCCGTTATCAGATTATTACCTTTAACTTGGACCTTTTCTATTGTCAACATCATTAATTCTATATTTTATCACATCAAAGTATCAGATCTGTTAGCTCAAGTTAATGTTCTCCCTTTCCCAAGCATTCCCAGTAGGGGAAATACTATTTAACATCCTCCCCACTCCACCAGCCCTCCACACAACCTAATTAGCTTATATTTGCATATTCAGTAGGGCACCATGTATAAATAGACAACCAATTATTTGGAATTTATTGTTTCCTCTCAATAGGGAAGTTCATGGCACAAGACAAAACAGCATGTAGGCTGAATGCTACACTTCCAAGAAAAAGTTTGTGAGCACTTTTTTGTGTTTTTTGCCTGATGAAGGCTTTGGGCAGAAACATTGGTGGTATTTCAACTTATTAAATCACTCCACAAAGCTACTGAAAATATTCTGTGAAACAAAGAATTAACTTTTTGGCAAAAGGGAACAGCGCAATGTTTAGAGGATAAGAAACTGCACACCAACAGCAAAACCTCCTCCCAACCATGAAGCGTGGTGGATTTTGGGGCTGCTTTGCTGTCTCAGGGTCAGCTGGATGGCATCAATCAATGAGGGAACAATGAATTCCAAACTGTATCAGGAAATACTGCAGGAGAATATCAGGGTAATGCTCAATGATCTGAAGCTTAACAGAGGTTGGTTCATGCAGCATAATAACCCCAAACACAAAAGCCAATACACAACAGAATGTCCTCAACAGGAAAAGTCCTGACCTCAGCCCTGTTGTGGCATGACCTGAAGCAAGCTGTTCATACAAGACATCCCAAAAATATCAATGAACAGTTCTATAAGGAGGAATGGTCCAAAATACCTCCTTACCGTTGTGCAGGTCTGATCAGCAACTACAGGAAATGTTCTCATGGTTCACATACTTTTTCCAATCCAAGCTGTAAGCATTTGAACAATTTGTTCAATAAAGATATGAAAATGTGCACATGTTTGTGTTATTTGTTAAATTATTATTATATATATATATATATATACACACACACCGATCAGCCATAACATTAAAACCGCCTGCCTAATATTGTGTAGGTCCCCCTCGTGCCTGGACTCCACAAGACCTCTGAAGGTGTCCTGTGGTATCTCCCACAGATGTTTAGATCCCACACAATGTTTAGGTAGGTGGTACGTGTCAAAGTAACATCCACATGAATGCCAGGACCCAAGGTTTCCCAGCAGAACATTACCCAGAGCATCACATTGCCTCCGCATCACATTTGCCTTCTTCCCATAGTGCATCCTGGTGCCATCTCTTCCCCAGGTAAATGACGCACACGCACCCGGCCGTCCATATGATGTAAAAGAAAACGTGATTCATCAGACCAGGCCACCTTCTTCCATTGCTCCATGGTCCAGTTCTGACGCTCACGTGCCCATTGTAGGCGCTTTCAGTGGTGGACAGGGGTCAGCATGGGCACTCTGACTGGTCTGCGGCTACGCAGCCCCATACGCAGCAAGCTGTGATGCACTGTGTGTTCTGACACCTTTCTATCATAGCTAGCATTAACTTTGTCAGCAATTTGTGTTACAGTAGCTCTTCTGTGGGATCGGACCAGACGGGCTAGCCTTCGCTCCCCACGCGCATCAATGAACCTTGGGCACCCATGACCCTGTCGCCGGTTCACTTGCTTCCCAATATATCCCACTCCTTGACAGGTGCCATTGTAACGAGATAATCAATGTTATTAACTTCACCTGTCAGCGGTTTTTATGTTGTGGCTGATCGGTGTATATGTATGAGTCTCCATAAATTCACCATTTCATACTACAAAACAATCCCAAGAGATGCAAATCAGGTGAATTCTCACACTCTCAAATCACTTTCATGATGCTAAAATGTCAACGGAAAGGTGCTTCACTGCATAAAAAAACACAAACAGTGAAGAGTGCATGGACAGAAGGATGTTACGGTCCCCCGCGGATCTTTCCCAGTTTCAATATGTCATCTAAAAGCTGTTTTGGTGACTCTTTTAGCTCTGGTTTCCCTTGTGGCTGAGGGATGGAAAAATCGGATGTGAGAGAGAGGAAGATATTCCTCAACCTCTGGTCCCAGTGTAGTCATACCACTTAGCTCTATCCCAAGAGCATAAACCCCCCCCATCTCTACCCCCATCCCACCACACACACACACACACACACACACACACACACACACACACACACACACACACACACACACACACACACACATTCATACTCAAACCTTCAGGATCTCTGACACTGTTAGGCATGATACACTTATACAGATAATAATACACCTAACACAGAAAGTGTAATCTGATCCATGACACAGAATATATGTTACCACCGACTGACATTCAATCCCGTTTGTGTGTGTGTGTGAATCAAGACAATACTTCCTAAATGCTAACAATGTAACTACAGTACCAATACAATAAGTAGCTAAATGCTAAGAATGCTACAAAGTTGACTTTCTGTTGTCTGTTCTGTTTCTGTTAAATGCCAATACAATAATCTTGTCTTTTCATAGTGATGAGTGCCTAGTCAAGCTTGAATTTCAAAATGTCAAGGTGGCACTGCAGTGCAGCATTATCATCTATCACCTGCCTGGCACAGGCTGGCACCTCTCTTTCATCACCAAAGCTTTGTCAGCACACTCAACCCTCACTCATATCTTTACTCATTCAATCAAGGGAAGTGTAAGCTGGAGACAGACAGAGGGATGGTAACAAGGTGGATGGATGAAGAGACAGAGACAGATTGAGCAGTGTACAGTTTGATGGACAGCTGGACAGACAGAGAGCAGTTGACACGTGAACAGAAAGACCAATAGACAGTACAGGATTCAACCAAAAGCCTAACGCTGACAGTTTTTTCTGTAATGGGATGAGTGGGCAAATATAGGAACACATTAATGACAAAATGAAATAGAGTAACACAAAATAAGAACCTGTAAATATCTGTGTGTTTGTTTGTACTGCTGTTATGCCGTTACTTCATACCCAAGAACATGCAGGATGGATGCAGGGAGGGTGGAGTAGAACATTGGCTGCCGCTGTAATGTAAAGTGGTGATAGATCTGTTAATAATATGAATGAAAAGCATTGTGCTTTTAAATCTGAGGCTGACATGGTAAAAGAAAGTACACATTGGTGAATCACTATTCTCTACACACCACTGTTATTGTGATTATTCAAACCTGGCAAATATATTGCATTATAGAATGTCATAAAAAGTGACATTCAGTAATGACAAAAACATGCAACAATATGCCACTATGGGAAAGGGTGCTGTGTCAAATCATTCCCAACTACAGTGACACGCAGGTTCCTCAACGCAAAATAAAAATAGAAAGCCGAACAGCATTATAATGAGAAGAAATTGTTTTATTAATGTTTTTCCCCCTTCCTCTCTTTTTCTCTCCGTCGGAGGCATCCTGCATTCTCCTCAGCATAGCTCAGAGTTTCTCCCCGCTTGCACTTTCTCCTTGGAGGGAAAGTCAAAAGGTTTTTCATTTATCTCCGACCGAAGACAAAGCAAAAAACATGACTCCCCCGAGAGACCCACGAGGAAACTGCGAACACCTTGCCCCAAATATCTGATCTTGGAGGAGCAGAAAATAGCATGCGTGTATTTGTTTGCCGGGACGAAGACTTCCCTCGTTCCCCAGACGCTGTCTTGTCATTGAACATTTTGCCGCTGTGTGTTAGGCATATAAAAATACATTTCGATTTTTATTGGGGGGAAAAAAACACGTCCCAAGAACAAAAGATAATTGTATTGATTTGTAGAGCATGTGGAGCAGTTCAAAAAGTGTGTGTTAGTAATGTTCTGAGCTCTGAGATTGTGTGTATGTGTGTGCGTGTGTGCGTGTTTGCTTGTATGCATTTTGTGAGTGTGATTGTTGTGTACATTTGTGTATGTGTGTGTGTGTGTGTGCGTGCATTATTGACCGAGTTCTCAACAATGGGGTGTTTCAAGTACAAAATGGATCATTGAGTTTTTAAAGAAGCTCAGGTTTAAAAGCGATGACATCCAGACAAAAAGTTTCACACACTTTCAGTAGGTGTGTCTAAGTGCATACTTATGTTAGTCAGAGCAAGCATCTACTGTATCTGCACAGTATATGTGCTTGAATACCAAAGTGTGACAGAATGACAAAATTGCAACTTGGAGAGAGCGAGAGTTGAAAGGAGGAAGTAGAAGTGGTTCATGGTGACGCAAGGGCTTCAGTGTTACTCGGTACCTACATTTGAAGTCAATCGGTAAAGTTAATGCTGGCTCTTTCCATGCCCTCAGAAGGATATCTTTTGACCGGTTTGGTTTGGTTTTTACTCTAAACAGGTTGTAATGGTCATTCAGTTCATTTGAAAGAAAGGTCATCAGGCTGCAACTGAACGTAGACACCGGCAATAGTTAATCAGAGGTAACTGACAAGCATGGGTAATAATCAGTTATGGTTAATGGCCTGAGGACATATTTCCTCATCTGCAGGCAAGTTACTGACCAGGTTTCTATTTGTCCCTCTCTCTTGCTGCCAGCTATGTTGCTCCTAGAAACTCAACTGGAACATCCCTGATGCCCATAAAAGAGCAGAATGGTACATGAATGGCTTTGTATACAAATCCAGCTGTATCATAGTTTACCAGGCATGTTGAAGAATATCACAAAGTCAACGTTTGGTGCTCCTCTCCTCTCCTCTCCTCTCAGAGGAGGTAAGCAGAGGCAGGTGGAAAGGAGTCAGGGAGGGGGAGGGAGGGGAATGCAGAGAGACTACCCACAGACTACCCATACCTACCCAGACATACAGTTAGTAACAAATGCATCAACACAAGCAGATACCTGAACGCAAACACACATGGGATAGTAATTCTCACACACACTCACATTCTGTACAGAGAGAAAATTCTCTCTCCCTCCCTCACCCACACACACACACACACACACACATACACACAAAAAGTTTCAGTCTGGTTATCAACCTTGGTCTCCTGGCTACAGGGCTTGTGGGATAGCCCTGGTTCTTGGCAGTCATTTCTAACACAAGCTGGAAAAACAAGCTGTGTGTGTGTGTGTGTGTGTGTGTGTGTGTGTGTGTGTGTGTGTGTGTGTTTTTGTATGTGTGTGT